>WOVY01007570.1:0-59255 GCA_013436015.1 Rhipicephalus annulatus
ATCCATGCTCCCACCTCATCGGGATACGTGGCGTCCTGGCACTGCCCATTCCCATTGTTCACACCACTGTTACACCCGCCCCACATGATGTGGCGGAGGGTGGCTAGTTCACGTTCGCACGCGCTACACTTAGCGTCCACAAACATGTCGGGGCATACGTGCCGGGCCAATGCTGGCGTTAGCACGCATTCCGTTTGCAGTTGTCGGAGCTTCACTGCTTCCGCACGTGACAGTTCACGATGCGGGGGCAGAAATGCTCTCCTGGCCTCTCTGTAGGCCGCCAGGATCCCTCCGTAGTCGGTGAGGGGATCGAGGTCTTCTTCTCGTTCTTCAGCGCTGGTTTCAGGGAGACGGGCTGCCGCGGTCCGGCACGTGATGAGATCACGGGCCACAGCGTCCACCTCCTCGTTGCGGTTCTCGATGTCGGGAGCCAGTTGTCGTCCCATGTGGGCTGGGAACCATTTGAGGGCGATGGTTGGTCCTGCAGCGGCGCCGCGAGCAGCCCGCGAAGCCGCGATGGACGTCACTAGCCGCTCCGTGCCCCGCCAGACCATGCCTCGGGCAAAATTCCTAATTGCCTGCTTTGAGTCGCTTAGCACCGTGCGCGTGCCCGGCCTACCTGTGGCCAGGGCTATCGCCGCCTCTCTGCCTGGCCGGCTGTTCGGGCGCGCACGGTGCTTGCTGTTAGTAGTTTACCGGTAGTAGCGCTGACCACCACTGCTGCGAAGGCGTTGCGTCTTCCCGGATATCTTGCGGCGTCCACGTAGACTGCGCCCTCGTCTCTCTGATGTTGACGGGCCAGCGCCACTGCTCTCGCGCTCGCCTGCCCGCGTCCCTTTCTGGGTCCATGTTCTTTGGCAGCGGGTAGACAATGATTTTCCTCGCTGTCTCATCGCTCAGGGGGACTTGCTTTTCTAGCTCCCCGTCCGGTCCTGCTCCCGGGCGTTCTCCAGGGGGTAATAATCCTACCCGATCGAGTAATCCTCTGCCCGCGGCTGTGTCGCTCAGGCGGCTCAGCTGCGAAGCTCTCTGGGCCTCGCTGATCTCTGAGAGCGTGTTGTGTGTTCCCAGAGACAGCAAGGCCGTTGTCTTTGTGCCTGGTAGGAGCCCAAGAGCCCCCGCGTAAGCCTTCCGGATGGCAGCGTCGATCTTGGCTCGTTCCGCGCCGGTCCAGCGGTGAAAGGCCCCCGCATATGCCGCGTGGCTTATAACGAAAGCCTGCAGCAGATGCAGGAGCTCCCTCTCTTTCATGCCCCGGTAGCGGGACGACATTCGCTTGACCAGGCGCGCTGCGATGCCCATCTTGGTTGTGATGTTCTTGACCGCCGTGGCGTTGGTTTGGGTGCCGTCCACGAACATCCCCAGGACTCGAAGCCCCGGGACGTGCGGGATCTGCATACCGTCACTGGTGCGCACGATGATGTTCTCGGCCACCTCTCGACTTGCCTTCTTTCTGTGCCTCCCAGGTGGTGGCAGGATGAGTAGCTGTGATTTTTGTGGCGAACACCGAAAGCCCGTGCCCTAGAGTGCGCGCTCCACGGCGTCCACCGCCGCCTGCAGACCCGCCTCGATGTCTCCGTCGCTTCCACCCGTGGCCCAGATGGTCACGTCGTCGGCGTAGAGGCAGTGTCGTATCCCCGGGCCCAGCGCCTCCAGGCGCCTGGCCACCTCGATCATGACAATGTTAAACAGGAACGGGGAGATGACCGAGCCTTGTGGGGTCCCGACACTGCCCAGCTCTCGTTCTTCGAGCCTCGTTCCTCCCACCTCCAGCCTGGCCATGCGGCGAGAAAGGAAGGCTCTGATGTAGTTGTACGATCTTGCGCCCAGCCCCAGGCGGGACACCTGAGCCAGGACCGACGAGTGTCTAACGTTGTCGAAGGCGCTCTGCAGGTCCAGGCCCAAGATCGCTCGGTTGTCATTTTTTGGAGTCCCGCCCGGTGGGTCAAGGACTTCTCGTTGGATCAGGAGCATGGCGTCTTGCGTTTCCCAACTTGGCCCGGAAGCCAAGCATTGAGTCCGGGTAGACATGGTGCGCTTCCATGTAAAGATTCCACCGGGTGTTAAGAACGTGCTCCAGTACCTTGCCCACGCAGGACGTGAGCGAGATGGGACGCAGGCCCTCTATACCCGGTGGCTTGTTTGGTTTTGGCAGCAGGATCGTCTTTGCTGTCTTCCAGGCCTCGGGCAGCTTGCCGTTACGCCAGCATTCGTTGTAGTAGCGTGTCAGTGATGTGATGGCTGAGTCACTCAGGTTGCGTAGAGCTTTGTTAGTAACTCGGTCGGGTCCGGCGGCCGAACGACAGTTCAGGTCCTGGGCCGCCTGGCTCACTTCCCATTCCTCTAGATCTCGGTCGAGGTGCAGGTTCGGCTGGCCGGCGTAGTCTGGGTGATCTTCGTGACTGGTGATGGGGAGGTAGCGCTCGTTGAGTCGCTTGAACATCTCCTCTTCGCCCAGTTGATGAGCGGTGGTGTGTAAGATTTGGGCCATGCGTGTACGTTGGTATTCGCAGCTCTTGGTCTCATCCATCAGTTGCCTGAGGAGTTTCCAAGTGCCGCCACGGTGAAGCTGTCCATCAGCCTGGCTGCAGAGTGCAAACCACTGCTGTGAGCAGAGCTGCCTGCTGTGTCGCTCAATCTCTCGGCCGAGTTCTGCGATCTTCTTTCGTAGCTTTCTGTTGTGACGTTGCCGCCGCCAACACTTTTGGAGCGAGCGCCTGGCTTCGAGGAGGTGGGCTAGTCTCGGGTCCATGGTTTCGATTTCTTCGGGTGCATCGATCTCTTCTGTGGCCCCTTCTGTTGCCGCCAGCAGCTTCGCTGACCACTCGTCGATATTGTCGACTTCGCCGAGTTCTGTGTTACGGATTTTGCTCCAGTCGACGAGTTTGTGCTTTATTGTTTTGTCGCGGTTCGGGTTTCCGTTGAGATGAGCCAGTGGTAATTCAATTTCGATGATGAAGTGATCGCTGCCCAGGTTGATTCCCGTATTGCTCCACTTCACGGTGCCACCTTCGGGCAGCATCGCAAAGGTGAGGTCTGGATTTGTATCCCGGGCAACCGATGTTCCGATCCTTGATGGATGGGCTGGATTGATCAGTAACGTGAACTCGGCTTCGCCGGCATCTTCAAGAAGGTTCCTTCCCTTGGACGTGGTGGTCGTGTAGCCGAGCTCTCGATTTTGCGCGTTGAAATCGCCGCATATTACCGCGGCAGCGTCTCCTCTTTCGGCCAGGGGGGCGCTGCGAGCGCGCGGAGCGAGCGGTCACGCTTCACATTGGCTCCATAGGAAATGCTAATTTTCGGCGGACCATCGACCCCTACAGGACTAATTTTGGTACGTGAGTGATCAACTCGGTGAGTGGACTACGTCAATACCAAATTTGGGCCATTTCACCCAATTTTGGGAGTCTTAGAGCGATTTCATGTGCGAAGCGGGCGAGGCCCCGCTATGTCTAACGACGGCTACCTTCGCTCCGACCATGTGCTCGGTCGGCGCGGCACTTGAGGCGGCCTTGGAGGCCTCCCCAGAGCTCGCCAGGCTTCGGAACGACAAGAACGACCAACACTACGAAGAATTCCAAGCTATGCACACCTCGGCCGTGGATATAAGTGTGGATTCTGCTCGCAAGAGGCTGCATGGCCAGCTAGGCCTAACCGCCGCGAAGAAGAAAGCCGCCGAACAACCGACCGGATCGCGACTCGACGCCAGCGGGGACTGCTCGACGACGATCGGTGACGGTTTTCCGACCGCCACCGGCATCGGACAGTGTGTTACCGCGGTGAACAGTGACTGTGACCCGCCGAACTCGTGTGCGGGTTGGACTGTAGTGGCCTCTCGACGCGAGAAGAAACGGCAAAAAACGGGCAGCCCATCGCAGCGGAATACCCAAACCGCAGGTGAGCCGAGCAAGTTTCTATCGGCTTCGAACGCTAACTTGAAGGAGGAGCGTAGGCGCGAACAGAAAGCGCAGTACGTTGCGAAAGTGAACGCTAATATGGCAAAGTCAGCCCGCATGCCTACTTTCGCCAAGAAAGACGAACACCGCGTGGTTGTTAGGCCTCGTGGGGGACTCGTAGTGAGTGCCACCAAAGTGACCACGCTGCGCGCAGCCATCATAACAGCGGCTAACATTAAGATCGAAGAAGCGGAGGACGATTCGTTTGTGCCGAACGCCGCCCAGAACATTATAGTGCTGAGCACTCCTAGCGAAGCGAGATCTTTTCGCTACGGATCGATCCGTAATATCACGGTGGAGGAACGCACGTATAAAACGTTTGCGTATAAGAGCACCCCAGACAACACCTCACGGGGTGTAATAAGTGGAGTGGGCAGAGAGAAACCCGAGGAACAGATCACTCGGTTCCTAGTGAACAAGCATAACCCCACCGTTATGGCCGCACACCGGCTCGGAAATTCTGAGTCGGTGGTAATTCTATTTGAAGGAAACAAAGTACCGCGCTACGTAAAGTATGGCGGCTTTGTCTCGAAGTGTACGCTGTACAGGCAGCACCGTGAGGTCTGCACTACATGCGGCAAGATGGGGCACAGGAAAGATGTGTGTCCAACTCCGAATGCTAGGGTGTGCTTCGCTTGCGGTAGAAACAACCCAGAAGAATACCATGCAGAATACTGCAAACCAAGATGCAAGTTCTGCGGCGGCTCCCACGTCACGGGCGCGGGCAAATGCAAGAACAAATTCAAAACGCCGCTACAAATCAAGCAGCGGCAGAGTATAAAACAGATCACTGAAACTATAACCGAGATGGCGCCCGCGAAAGCGCCCGGGGAGGCAGCGCTTTCTAGAAGATTCGACTTCCCGGAGCCGGGAGCCAGCGGGACACGTCAAGAACAAAACGGCGTGGCAAGCCGTGATAGGAGCAGAGCGGAATCGGAGGACGTGAAGTGGGCTGACGCCACCTCCGGAAGACTGAAAGAAACGCGTCCGCCAAGACCGGCACCGCAGGTGCAAGCGCACCTGAGCGTGACCAACAAGTCTGACGTCAATGGCGCGGCGATGACGCAAACGAGCGGGGCCCTGAGCAGAGCAGCAGCTGCAACGCTGAAGGAGCCTGGCAAGATGCCAAGCGGCGGCGGCTGCAGCGAACAATGCAAGAAAGAGACGCGGGAGTTGAAAGCTACCATTAAGAAAATGGAGAAGGCGATGGAGGAAATCCAGACGGCGATGGCGGCGACGCAGCTCACCATCAGACAACAACGAGGCGTCATCGACGAACAACGAGACGCCATTAGAAGGCTTCAAGAGGGGGGATCAAGGAACGAAGCCAACAACAAGATGGCGACAGACGCCGATGAGGATGACAACGGAACCCCAACGAACATCACGGGCAACCGCTTTGTCAACACTACAACCCCTAAGACTTACCAATTCACCGCCAAAGCGAAGACTCCGACAAGGGCATCCATGATTGCGGTGGCAAGAGGGTTGGAATCACAACACGAAGAGGAACTAGAAAGTGAAAGCAACGAGGAAGAAGATGATAGTGCCTCGGTCATCTCGGTGGCAACTACAAACAACGGGGACAGGACCAAACCCTCGGCTACGGGAGCTTCAGTAAGAAGATCGGTCGGAACGCGAGAGCTATAAAGAAATGGGGCAAGAGCTTTGAGGGTATCGAGCAGAGAATCCTCACGAAATGCACCCAAGTCATCCAGCAGCAACTTGCGCAAACGATTCAGCTCCAAATCGAGCAAGCGCTAGAGAGGGCCCTGAGCCCCGAGAAGCTGCAGCCGCTAATTGGTGAAGCGGCGCATCAATATTGCCAAACACAAAAGGCTCTCCCTCATAATGGACAGCAACAATAGGATCAAGATCTGGCACTGGAACGCCAACGGGTTCCGGTGCCGAAAAGCAATCCTACAACAGTACTTGAGATCGCTGGCACCGACGGCTCGCCCGAACGTGATAGCGGTCCAAGAAACCCACACCGAAGAAACGCCGACGCTGCCAGGGTATCGGACACACGCCTGCCCCCCGTCCGCTCGCACATGCGGGAAGGGTGCGGCGCAGGGCGTGTGCACGTTCATCCGGAAAGGCATCGCCCACGTGAAACACCAACAGTTCCTGGGCAGCAGGGACACCGCCATCGAGCTGTGCGTCACCGAGCTAGCGATTAGCGGCAAAGGACGTGGAACCCGGGGTGCAAGAAAGAAGAAGACATCAACCACCGTCTTCATCGCTAACATCTATAGCAATCCAAGACATGGAAAGCAGAAATTCAAAACTCTTTTCCATAAGATCAAGAGCGCCACATCACAAGCACAGGAGTGGCTACAGTATCGACGGTCAACCAGCATCCCTCCTTCCGAGCCGCGCTGACGGCTCAAAACTCCGGATGCATTGTCTGGCGGCGGGGGTGCTGTTGTGCCACAGACATGTTCCTCGTTCGGGAGCACGTCTCACAAGATCGAGCCCTGTTTCGACGAACTGTCTCCCCCCCCCCCTTCCAGCGCCGCCTTCTGTGCAGGAGAACCGTGCAGTTCCGGGGATAACGTCGCTTCCTCCGCCGAACCACTTTGCAGTTCCGGGTATGGCTACGTCTCCCCCTCCGAGCCCGAGAACTGGTCTGAGAGAATGGACCAAAGACGCTATTTAAGGCCGAGCCGGCCCCATGTTAGGAGATTTTGCCCCAGCCGACGTTGTCGTGCTGGCCGGCTCTGTAAAACGACAACCTGCTACAGTAAACGCTACTTTTGTTGCTGTTTTCCAAACGGATTGCCTCCCTGTTTCACCTTCGGGCTAAGGCTTCATCGAAGTCCGCTCGACGGCTTGCCGCTCTTCGCCACCGCTACCATCGCGACAGAGCAAAATTCCTAACAGTACATGACAAGGCGTAGACGGTGTCTTCTAGAGACCATCGGTGAACTGTTTGTGTGGTTTCAGGGTACATAGGACAGCGACAACTCAAAAAAAACACTCCCAAAGACAGTCGCCATACTAAAATCAGTGTCGTGTATTTCTAGTGCAAACGCGCCTCAACCGACTTTGGATTGTCGACGCAGGGTGTGCTCCTTAAAAGTGGTGCCTTCACAACGTTGTGCCTGCCGCAACCGCGCATCGCGATGCCTGTCAAGGCTGTAGTGTAAGGCAGGAAGCGCAAGCGTCTGGTGATCCGGAGGCACGTGCGCCTGTGGAGGCACCTGCGAACAGCACGTGTAGCGATGCACATTGTCATGACATAGAATCTCGGAGAAACAAGCGTTTTCGGAGAGGTTTCGACGTTCGCACCGATTATTTATCGCACCGTACGTATTGCACGTACTAGTGTTCAACTGTATCGCTTCGTCTGCTATTGCTGTGCTCCTACCCGAGAAGAAGCGATGCTTCTGATCATTCTAGCATCGTCCCAACGTTGGCATCGCCAAGCAGACGTATCACAAACGAAGCAGCGAATCGAAAAAGCCACACGTAGATGAGGGTCCGTCAGGCAAACTTGTGCGTTCTCCTACCGCCAGGTGACATGACTCGTACTATGAGGTGACGTGAGGGTGCAGTATGAACTGAAGCTAGATTTTAAAAGCATGTTGCGAATATTTTTCATGGTGTGCTCACGCTTACCGGTAAGTTCACTGCACTATCGGCAGCTTGGCATATCATTTGACGAAAAAAAACAATAACTGAAAAATTTTGCGCCAGTATACCCTTAATTTATTAGAGCGATAACTAAATCCGGCATAGTTATTGCAAGTATTAGCTGCAATTTGACGTAACAAACAATTTTGCCTCTAACGATAAATGTGACTTTTGCATTTTATGGGTATCTGTGCGTGTGCTTTCAACACGTGTGTGAACGTGTGTGTTGATGTGTACGCCTTTATGCGTACATGTGTGCGTTAGATTGTGTTTATGTGCTTGAGTTTACGACTGTGCTGTGAACTTTCTTTCTTTATCGACGCAGAAAACAAAAAAAGCATAGCTCTCTTACCGGTACTACAAAGAAGTTCCGAATGCTACGCCTATATATGTACCGGGAGGTTGAAGTAGGGATTGGCAACGTGAGCAGTTCATTCAGATGGTGTTGTATTTAGCATTGGTTGTGTGTGCGTATGTGCATATGTTAATCTCAGTATGTGTCATCAGCCCCGCATCATTCTGATGTTTATTAATTGTGAGACTAACCAGTCATCTTTATTTTTTTATCACATGAGATGACTCGGACAAATTATCCCAAAATTTTTAAAACGTGATAAAAATTGTCCTGTATATACTCGCTAAAAATCAACTGCTAGAGTAAATAATTACTACACTTTATACATTCAATAACTTAGTTAGTGTTGGTATAAATTTACCTCGATTAGTACTTGGTAAAAAAGCATAAAAGATACTATACGCTAGAGGAAAAGTAGTTTACTCTCTTTTCAGGCTATTTTTGTATAATGTGTGGGGTATCTTATGCTACATGGAACCCAGTGTTCGTATGAAAAACTAAAACCACATAGAAGTATCAAAAATGGCATGCCCGATGTCAAGACAGCCTTTCAATACAGAAAACACCCTTACATACGTTCCCGGTAAGCATTAGGTTGCAGCTACTTTGCACTTCACACGAAGAGTTTGAATGTCGTAAAACGGCCATTCGTTCTCCGCGCGTCTGTTTTCGCTTCCAAATATATCAAAGCAAGAATCATATAGCAATTCATTCAGCGGCCAAAGTTTGATCACGGAAATGAGAGAGACCATAAAGCAGCACCAATGTCAAGCTCGTCGTGCAGCGAATCACATTTTACCGAAGTGACCAGAAATTATCGCCACCATTTTTACAAAATATTAACTAAACATACTTCCTCCTATCAGCATGTGTGGTGTTTGACCCGCCATGATTGGACATTCACTTTTGCAAGGTGGGATGGCGGCCATTTTCTTAAAAACATAGTTTTGTTCAATGTTTTTTTCGCTCATTTTCCTCTTACTATATCCAGGACCCGCTACAACAAAGAAGACATCGCGCTATGTCCATATGTCCTCAAATTGCGTTCGTTATATTCCTGATAACATTGTATTTCTTACGCAATTATCCTGCTTGCATATACTCTTCGTCCGTGTTCACTTGCACGTGGTGGTTAAGTCGCGCTCAACATGAATTCCAACACGCAGGGATGTAGTTAAAGTAACCCCAAGCCTGAACAATGCTTTGGACAATACTTAAATTGGTTCAGAACAGACCGAAAATTTAGAGAATTTATTTCCCAGCTTTTTTTTGTAGGTTCCACATCGCAGTGTTGGTGCCATTTTGAGCGCAGACTGCTTGTTGCAAGTCCAATCGAGCGTGAATGTACGTTATAGTCTATAGATAGTTATAGTATACCGGCTTTATCGGGTTACCGGGTGCACCGTAATACCGGAATCGAAGTGTGCATGCGCAGATACGTACGTCACCCATACAGCTTCCCGTACGCGCGGTATTTTTCAGATTTCACGTTACCGCGGTAGCGTACGTGTACGTAGTGCTCGTAAACATGGCGGCGCTCTTGGACGCTCGCTTCGAACTGATTTTGGCGTAGTTTTTGAAAGATTCACCTTGTTCGCCGTGAACGACTGTTCAAAGTGGCTTCGCTTGCCTTCAGTTAGCTTCGTTGACATAGTATTACGGATAAGTTGGCGTAGTTTTTGAGATAACTTCCCATTTCGAACGCGCCCAGGCCTAACTACAAGATCGATGTAAACAAATCGGCCACGTAGAAGTTTTCGCGTTTGGTGCGTGGTTCATATTTATTTACTTTTATTATCACTAAAATAAACTTCTCACAATGCTTCGCGCAATGGCATAGGCAAACATTCTCGTTTTCTTTTCATTTTCACTGTTTAACTTATTAACCATCTAATAGGTGGCGCCACCGTCCCAGCAGGGGCACGTAAACCACGTAAACGCTATCCCGCTAAACTATAAGACGCTGCCCACAAAGAACGTTTGCTCCACGGTAACGCCATTCCCTTAACCTACGTTATCACACTAATGCTAAAACTATAACTGTCTTATAATCGGATAAAACTCGAGACGTCAGGGGAGGTCCCGCCCAGACGACCGAAGCGTGGCATCATTTTCTCCTCAAAGGCGGATGCGGAAAAGCCTGCACCAATGGGCACGTGCTCCAGACTGACGTCATGAGCCGGAAGACCGTACCAGCGGGAGCATTTCTTGAGCCGCTAAGTGATCGGTTGCCGCGCTTCGGTCATCTTGACGGGGCCTCTCATGACTTCTTGAGTCGATTTAAACGGCTCGCAAATAAGTTAGCGGGCAGCACTTTACCGTTTCGCTGTGATTCTTGTAGCGTGGCGCGTAAAAAGGCAGGTGGCGGTCGAATCCACCTCGCCTCTCCTCCATCGCGGCGTCCAACTCGAGTATGCGGCTGGTGAAATTCGGGAACTCTCTGCCAACGTGGGGTGTGAGGAACTCGGCAGCATCTACGGGCTGCAGGTGAAAAGGGTACAACGCCGCGGCCAGCGTAGTGCCGACGTCCATTTGCAGCATGGCGTTGCGTACGGTAACGTTCACGAACGACGGCATACCCCCGCTGATGGAGAGCAATGCAAATAGCACAGTCTGCATAGAGACAATGGTGTACAAAAACAACAGTGACGAGATAATCGTTTCCAAAATTTTTCCTGTTTGTCCGTAAAATTACCTGTCGTTCAGTGGACTTTAGCTTATCGGAACAATAAATTTGTCAAGACGCGCTCATGGCCCAGTCATCGTGAGCATGGTTTAATCGTACATGATCCAAAGGCACTGGAGCCAGTTGTATGAAAATATACTTACGTAAAGAGCACACATTCCTGTAGGAACCTTCGCTCAAGCTAAAACACTGCTGCCAGCACGAGAAATGACAGGTAAGACCAATAATGTCTCCCGAGGTTTGATATGGTGATCGCCAATAAGTAATAAAAGAACACTTTATTTCCGGCATCGTGATTGGAACTGATGCCCGCACGCTCCCATAACACGTCTCTACACTGTAAACATGTTTTAGACTTTTAAGGTTTTTTTGGTTCGTGTTCCAGCGTGTATTTCAAAGGTAATAAGTGAAACGCCCTTTAAAATGAGGTTTTCACTAACACCCTTCTCTATGGTGTTTTTGTAGGGTCTCTGGGGAGTTTTGTTTTCCTCGTGTGGACACCAGCATGCTAAGGGGATATGTAGAACAAGATGGCGGCGCCTATTGAAGCGAAAGCTGTCCACTTAGAACCTTTCTAGCAGTCAGCCTGCTTTAATAAAACCATTCATTGACAGATATTGCTCGTATTTGATTTATAATGAAGTGATGAAGCTTCGCTAAGTGCGTATCACCGACAAAATAGCTGCGTTTTTGAGATTCACGGCCGATTTGTGTTAGCAGAAGATTTAACAAGGTTTGCTTAAAGTAAATGGCGTCAAAAGAGGGAATTCTGGAGGTAACGTTGGTATTTTAACTCGATTTGGAGGCTTGAATGGAGCGCAGCGGAAGTATTTCTGCTTTTTTTTAAAGCCTTAAAAAGGCCTGTTTAAACGCGGCCGAAAAAAAATTGCCCGCAGCTTCCCTCGGGGGAACACTGAGGAGGATGCGGAGCATATAATTGGTTAACGGGGTGTTAAAGTGCGACTTACTTGGGTCGATGGCTAAATTGGTTAACGTGGTTGTGAAATGGGGTGTTAAATTGCGACTTACTTGGGTCGATGGCTAAATTGGTTAACGTGGTTGTAGGAGGGGGTGTTAAATGAGTGAACACATACACACGTATGCGAAAGGGCGGCGCTGGTCGAAGGGACGTCGATCATTGTGTTTGTGGATTCGTTGGAATTCATTTCACCGCGACCTTGGACGTCGACGCGCCGTACAAACCAACCGACGAGCGGCAACTGAGCGAGTGAGCGCCGACCTTGAGTATATATACAGCGCGACGGCGCATGCGCTGTCAGCTGTCGAATGTTCTCGAAGGAGAAGCGCGCGCGCGGCACAGATGGCGACGGCGCGACGGCGCATGCGCTGTCAGCTGTCGAATGTTCTCGAAGGAGAAGCGCGCGCGGCACAAATGGTGGGCGACGGCGCGACGGCGCATGCGCGCGCGTCAGCTGTCGAATGTTCGAGAAGCGGTGCGGACGGCGCACTACAAGACGCGAGTATAAGATGCTTCCGCATCTAAAAAAAGTATTTCAGGCAAGACATCAGAGTTTTGGAGACATTTATTGCTATTTTTCATTGCAGGGACATATTAAAAAAAGTACATGCATGCATTCTCGCACAAACATGAGATTTGCATAAATGTACACACGATACGGGATTCGAATTCACGACCACACGCACTGAAAGCAAACACGATAACCATTACGCCCCAGCGCCACCACTAGCTTGCCTGGTTCACGACGGGGGTTTATATGTACAAAGCGGCTACTAACATGTCGGCGACATTTAAAACTTTCGTTCTCGTAGCAGCAGCATGTGCCAGCGCTTGTGAAAGGCCACTGCTTAAACTGAAAAGTGTAATGCAGGCCATGGTAAACACCTTTGGCTTTGAATTATTCGGCTCGTCGTTTCGTGCCGCTAGAAAAATGGTAAACGTGGCTCACTTGAGCACTTCTCCATACATCGACAGTGCTTCACTCGCCCGAAATTTGTGGATACCCGAACGACAAAAGTTATCCTCAGATGGCCGAACATAAGTGTATTCTATGGGCACATGCTGTATAGCTATTTTCGGTATTACTGCCTCGATTTGCGCACGCATTCCATGGCAGCGGCGTGTTCTGAGTTGTTCGAGACCGCCTGGTTTCATTGTAGATTGATGTCTGGGACGGCCACCGCACAGAGTCCTCAGAGACGAGGACGAAACGCTGAGCAACATCTCTATCATTTCAAGACTCTGACGCGACTGACTATCAGCAGCCGCTGAGCGCTAGCGTGCCATCGTTTATCGTTCTCGTCTAACACCGACGCGTTCACCAACGCGTTCACCAACGCCGCCATTCTCCATAGCATAAAAAATGAAAGCTCCACAAAAAGATGCTCGTAAGAGTGCACAGGGTTCCCATTCAGCGGGAGAGGGGAGGGGCGAAAGTTTGTCGCAGCGCCCACCCTCCCTACTAAGTCAATGTACGGAGCCTCCCTAGGCAATTGAGTGAGAGAGACTGTGCACCCCCCCCCCCCCGCTCTTGTGTGCACGCGAGGTGCCAAAGTTATAATGACACTGTAACGTGCCTACACTAAGTGCCTTTACTGCACCCGTACTGTCGGGAGCCAAACTCAAGGGCAGGAGCACCTTATGAGCAGCTGAACGATAATCTATATCCGCAATTAGCGCTTATCTGCAACTCGTATTTTAGCCCGCCAGACAATGGTTCTCTAACTCAAACTCAATATTTAGTTGATTTAGCACACGTTGACTACCTAGAATCTTACCAATCAACCTTTTTGTTAAATATTAGACAAATTCATTAAAAGCAACGCCTAAGGCATTCCCCAATGTCCCGCACAACAACCACGAATTAGCAGTTGACAAGTCTCCCGCTAATTAACGAAGTTCATTCAATAGCACTTCACCCTTTCGAACGACCACGTGTACTTGGCACTCCTGTTGCACAGATGACGTAGCACGAAATAAAAACAAACGCACCGTTACAGTCTTCCTCTGCGAAACAGCAGTTTTTTATTAAACAATTGTTTTTTAATTGCTAGTATACCATATGCACACAAGAAGACAGGTTGGCTTCTATTCCATTCAGAATTTCGTAGCCATAACACAGAAACCCCCAGGAGTGTAGCAAAGAGACAAAAAACTGGAAAATGCTACTCATCGTAGCCCTGTGTCGTCACCTGCATATTATGTTAAACTTTATTTATGCAACACACCACATCAATTATGCTATAATTGATGAAGCACTCACTATTGTATGCATGAACGGAGCGAAAACTTTCTGCCTGTTTGCCTTTCACCTATTTATCTTCCACAATAATTCCGAAGAGTAAAACATCTGCTCTATATACTTGCTTTTTCATAAAAACACTAGCCATAATATTGAGCCAGGAGCATTTCAGCAATTCTTATCGTATACCTCAAATGATTAAAAATACGGTGTTTGAAATATTTATTCGAACAATAACAACATCAGTTGTCATGTGAGTGTAAGCATATGTACATTATCATATTTTCATACAGTATCTATAGATAATACAAAACACTAGGAACATACACAGCAAGGCCCAAGGACCTTATATTATTCACTGTAGTATAGCAAGTCGAAACTAGAGCGAAAAATTTCATCATAAAACAGACTAACAAGTGCACTTCACAGTGCTCAATCCAGAGAATATAATCACAATAAAAAATGGGATGTACAAGAAACTTGGTGTCAGTCGACAAATGAAGGTTAGCAAATAATACAACAAGACTAGCATTATTTTTATATAATATGCAACCGTCCAGGTAGGCTTGTTTTTTATTGCATTAGCCTGACCTATGGCAGAAAAGCTTGTGTGATATGATCATAAGTTCAGTTATCTGCATAAAATTCCAAAAAAAGACCTGTTGAGATCACTGTGCATTCGCTTACCAAAATTTTTAAAAGTGTTCATTCATAAGGGCCAGAGTAGGCTAGTTTATTGTGCATGGTTGACACTCACGACGCGCTAGAATTGAATACCAAAAGACACACTGAAGCGTCGCATATGCGTGCATATTAACAGCTGCCAAAAGTCGTGTGACCACATGGTAGCGCGAAGTTTGATGAAGCAAGTTGATAGACTCAGGGACAGTGATTAACCTGATGCCTTGATCACTGGCTTGGCCGAGAGGCTCTTAAAAACCACTGGCAACACGTATGAAACAAACGTAACATTTAAAAAAAGTCAAAAGAGAGGCCTATTGTTATGCCCTACGTCCACAGCATTTTGCATGGACATAAAAAAATTGCAAGTAGGCGTGGCTCACCCATGATCTTCCCAGCACATCGCAAATTAATTTCACTTTGTCACCAAGTGAACGGCAACAACCAGAAGAACAACCACGCATGTTCTGCTAAGCATTGATTTGTCGGGTTCTGCTAAGCATCCCAACAAGTTTGTACCATGTGAAAAAAATGTTCTATATGGTACTCCTTTGCCATGCGGAAATTGGTACGTTGGGCAAACTGGTAGGTGTCTTCATTCACGTTAACGCGAGCATGATTGCAACTGCAGGCACATTAGTCACACCGGTAACTTAGCTACCCATTGCATGAAGTATTATTGTAAGGCAAATTTCGAAGACACCATTATTTTATCAAGATTCAAAGACACAAAGGAAAAAGATATCATAGAAGCTTTCATAATTCGCAGGCTTGATGAAGACAGGTGTGTTAGCGCACCATCTATTCATTTGTCCAAAGATGAATATGCTGTTTTACGTGGATATTTTACATAGTTGACAAGGCCAGATTTCATGTCGCACACATGGTTGCTATATTGTGGTGGGCAGTGCTTCTCTCCCTTTCACCCTGTATATGTTTGTCAAGTTTCCGTCGAATAAGCAGTCATTAGTTCGTGCTCGTGTGTGTCCCAACTGTGCTGCAGAGCCCCTATTCGTGTTGGAATTCTAGCGTGTCGTGAGTTTCAACCATGGTCAGTCATGCTAACAAAAGAACAACATTGCATTCGTATATGGCTTCACATGCTTACTCACACATATGTGAAACAACGCAATTTTCTGGAATTGCCTATGCTTGCGAACTTGTCAGCATTATCACACATCTGTAGTACACCGATGATTTATTTGTACATAATTAGTACAGACACGTTTACAATAGTTCCATGCTAAACAATGTCATCTACAGCCTAAAAAGTTCTTCATCTTTAATTCCTCACTCATGGCTTATGCATAATTAGCCCAATAAAATTAATCCTGGTACATGGGCTTCAGATAACTCGAAATTAAGCAATCACAGGCCTAAAATTTAAAACATCCTATATATAGCAGATCATGATTAGCATATTGTGTCCTAGAGCTGGGTATGCGATAAGGTTGGAAGTAATTTGACCACAGTTGTATAAAGAGCATGAAGCAGTTAGGACTTCAGTTCAAAGGTAAAAAAAGTGCAATAACAAACCAACATAGAAACAGAAATGAAGAAAACAGGGCAACGCAGGCTGACGTTTACTGAATGTATGGCTATTTTAGTCACGTTCGTACTAATTCTGCGATTGCATGATACAGTCATCTTGTAATTTTTTTCTACTATGTGTGTGTGTCTTTTTGTGTTTGGCATCACACTTCCCTTTCTAGTAACGCATTGTCCTGTGCGTTTCATTCTCATTTCACTAAGATATGGGCCTCTTTTCCACTCTTTCGTTACCATTATTTCTCATCAACTCGCCCAACTGTCCATCTTAGGAATAAGTTTGCTGTATAAAGCTGGTTCCACCTAGTGTCGTTTCTAACAATGCGAAATTTTCAAATGGGCACGCTATTGGACAGGTTCCATGCAGTACCATGCATAACACTCTGCGTTTATAAGAAAAGACAGTGAGAGTATTATCCCAAATGTTGTAAGATGCAGGAAATGTTCGAGTTAATGTACAGTGAGGCACAGGGAACTGTTTTTTCCACAATACACTGTCTTGTACACAATGAGGTGGGTGAGCAACTCCTCCTGCTTTCCCATAAATGTTTCCTGAAAAGGATACAAAAAGTCCATTAATCATTGTGTATGGATAAAAATGAATGTCTTACCACTCACTCACACTTGACAGTACAATTGCAGACTTTCTAACGAAACAGGAACAAGGGCGAAATTGAGATGCTCTTAAGTAGTTTCCTTGTAAACTTTTCACTTACAGTACAGCGGGTGAAGAATACATGATGGTGAATAAATTAGACGCAACATCAGAAGTGAACTCCTGCCTTGTGCGCCACAACTTTAACAGTTTTTGTTCTCAGTGTAGTTAGTATTGTAGTATAAAGGGATGCAAATGTGAGTAAGATTCATGTTGTTATTAAACCCATTCTCGATGAAGAAAACATGCTTGAGGTTCTTGTCCTTAGATTTAGGTGTACATTATTGAGGTTCAGGTGGTCAAAATTTCTGTACCCTCCACACTACAGTGTCACTGATGATCATATGATGGTTTTTAGACGTTAAAAAGCAACAATTACACCTTTTCGCAATGAAACACGTGGAACACGAGCTTATTGAACAACCCCAGCTATTCTGTTTATGTATCTGATTGGGTAACTTGTTATTTATTCATGGCAAAAAATAAGCAGCATACTTGTAATGATGACAAAAAAAAGAGCCAGGCACAATACCAGAACTTTCTACCTTGCCAGTGATTGTCTCAATAGTCAGAATACTCTGTATTGATCACAAGCACTATGACAACAAAACGTAAAACAAAATAACCAAAAGGATGGATCAAAGTGCAATAATAACAAGCTTGAACAGATTCAACTCAACGATATCAATGCATTTGAATTAGCCATGTACAAGTGACACATCTCCTAAATGCTATAAATATTCACGTGTAATGATGGCAAGTTCAAGTGCTAATATCTGACTAAGAAAAAACAGACAATATTATAGAATGCAGGTCTTCCTCAATGACACAGTGTCACTAACCACATGTTTGTGACATCATAAGGTCATGATTATGTCTCTTTGACAAAATCCATCTTTCAGGCTAAATCAATACAATCCTATGATGCCAATGTACCTTCATATGCAATGTAATTTTTTTCTCTACGATGCAGTCCGTGAACAATGCAAAATTTTTATCGCAAAGTCTTCTTACTAGCTCATATTCTGGGCATAAGAAAAGATTAAATAGAAAACAAATTTTGCCTTGATGCACACTTCATCACATGGCAGCACGATAACGATGGTTGTTTGTTTTTGCTTAAGTGTTTACTCCTGAAAGCACTGTTTCATTCATACTTTATAGTAAACAATGAAATAATGTAGCAAAACCTTGCCTTCTTTAAGGTGCACTCGCTTGTATTGGCTGGCTGGGATATTCACAGGAGTTTCAAAACACGCACCACCCATCGTTATGTGAGCTTACTGACTTATTTTGTTTTTGTTTTTATTGCTCTTTTCATGCTACGCAATGTGCAAAACGCCTCCTGCTGGTGCTCAAGCGACGATTAAGATTCGCGAACACAGGAAACATAATTATTATCTACCATTTGTGTTCCTGATCGTACCGCAAACGCGGTGCGCACATAAGCTGCTTCGTTGTACACAGCGGCATGCTCGCTTGAGTCACAGGGCCATTGCCACACCATCGCACTCGCATTGCAGCGTGTTGCACTGTTGTAAAACCACACATTTTACGTCCAGCGACGAGAACATTGTAACACTGCCGCAAAAAACACGCGCGCTACAGCGCAACACATAGCCGTGCAGTCTGGTAGGTGTTCTGTGGTGCAGCCAGGCCCCGCAAACTCTCAAGTTCGAGTGATCACCTGTAGGGGGCGAAAAATCAACCGCGGCGCTGTTCTACACCCAGAGTGTATCCACTAACCTCTCTCGATCACCACTCGTGCTATTGCACTTTCTTGTAGGGGCGCCCTCGTCGGGGCCGAGTTTCAAATCTAAAATGATCAAGTACTACATCTTTGCGTACCGCTACAAATAAAAAGCAACCTGTTCTTTTAGCAAGTAGTTTTTTCTTAAACAAGTGAATCTGAAACAATCTGAATCAAGTGCTCCAACTAAATCCAAGTCAGCAGCAGCCTATTGACATCATTATCCTCTTTTCAAAATATACGGTGGCCAACGGTTCACAGTGTATACGTTTCTATGACTGTTTCGTTTCACTGCAAATATTTCAAGCCTCTGCCGACCGACACTCTTTCTCGTTCTGTTTATTTTGACTCGTTCAAATGCGTGGAGTTTCATACAGCAATACGTAGAGGGGAATCTGGCACTAGTGTCTACGAAGGCTCCTTCAGCGGTACTTGTATCCCCATGGGAATTGTGGGAAGTACAGGCTTCGGATCTGCTTCGGATGAATCACGCTCTTGAGAATCGCGACGCTTGTTTGCTGAGTGTAAAACAAAGTCATATGAACGTATGTCTAATTGAAACTTGCTTCTTTTTTCTGTATGCAAACTTTATTGCAAAAGGGTTTTGTGACTTGGCGGTATAAGTGAAACCTGGACAAATTTAACCACTAGGGTATGCATTGTTCTGGCGTTGCGTTCCAGATTTGGCATCAAAATGTAATGAAATATTCTTTAGAACATTTCAAAACACACATCCTTCTTTTGCCCTCGAAAGCATGCAATATCTATTTTTAGAAATAACAGCACAGTATTAAGTGAGAAACACTTAACGTTTTGCCTGCTGCGATGCCAGGTGCGTCTGTTCTAGTGGTCTGCCCCCAACGCACCTCTCGTTTTGTTGTGAAGTCGAATAAGAAGAGCGCAACGGTGCGTCTACTTCGCGTCGCCATCGTTTTGCAGTCGATTTCAGCGAGTATTGTTTAGGCGCACTAACCAAAAACGTGAACTCGATGTAATATCTTGCACTGGCATGTAACTCTACATCTATGCGCAGCGGTGAGTGGACGACGCCTCGCTTAAACTGTCAAACCCGACTTATACAGCTCAAGCGTTGCAGTAAATTGGGAAGCATAGCAGCTTTCAGCTTCTTCGAACAACAAAAGCGCATCTTCAGTCCTTCGCACCCAATCACTAACAACTCTACACGAAGAACGAAACTGAAACTGTAGAAAAAGATCCGTACACAGTTCGCTGGCTTACGCAATTCAATTCGAAGCCTGTACTTCTGTCACACCTGTCCCGTTTATTAGGGAGGCAATCGCCGGGCTAATTCCAAGAGCCGAAGTATCGGCCCCCCGAACCGCACCACGAAAGCGTGGACAATTTTGAAGTGGTCCTTTTTGGTGCGCCAGCAGACGCCGGTCGTGGCCCAAAGAACAAGTCAGAGTCGAGAGTTGATAAACAAACAAATTATATTCTCAATAATCGCAGATCGAAAACAAAACACAGAAATGCACACTCCACAATAGTTGCATACAATATGTCACCAATCAAACCAATCAATCAACGTACTACACAATACAATCGGCCACACTCAAACAACGGACACAGACAACGATACGCACTATAATGCAGTCGCATGCATTGAACAACCAAGCCACTTAAGGACTAAAGAGATAGAAAACCTATTCAGTCCAAAGTCCTTGGAACAAAAGTCCGAATGATACTCTTCCGAGAATCACTCACTCAAAGTCCAGCGTTGTTGTCGTTCCGCAGCTCTCGAAGTTTCTCTTCCAGGAAACCTCGCCGGAGTTTCTCTTCCAGGAAAACTCCCGTCTTCAATAGGCCACTCTCCAGGCTTCAAACTTCTTCGCCGGAAATCCGTCGGCTTCACACACGCAGATGTTGCCCGCGTCTTCGCTCGATAGCGGTAAACCACGCTCTTGCCTGTAGCTCGAGCCGTCCCTACGGACCAAAACGTCGCCGACTCCACGGCGGAATTCCTACGCGCTCCGGCGTTAACTTCCGTCACCTCCTGCTTTCTCGTCTCGGCTGCTCGATTAAATACGTTCCGCGCCACCTTCCAGAATTTTCTCGTCCTTTCGTCGGCGCGATACGCAGCGAAAGCTGGGAAGAGGGCGAGACGGTTGGAATGCCCTCTCCGGAGAATGAGTCACTCGGTCTGACCCCGCTTCCTTCGTTCTAGAAAGATCGCGGCCTTACTGGGCCGCCGATGTGGGGTGAGGAGGTTCGTCTGCGAAGCCGTGCTTCTGCGGGGAGAGCGCGCGCCCGGGAGCCTTGGATGTTTGCTTTCTTTTTTTTTCTTTTTACCTCGCGGCGTTTCCACCGCCCGTTGTCGCAAGGATTTGGCGGCGCGCTCTTTTTTAGCGCTCGTTTTGTGACACTGCCGCCCACTTTAAGAATATTATTTCATAATATTCAAACCACACAAACGAGCGCGAACAGTCACCACACACTCTCACAGGCTGTAACACAATCCGTCGCTCATGACACTTCACATTCACGATATATCACTCAATACAATTGTACATTGTAATTCAATTACACCACACGGGAAAACACAACCACAAGCACATGAGTACAACACTGCACCACACATTCCCAATAATACAAATGTACAAAGTTTTCTCATTACAACAATTATACAACACTATACATCACATCATCGCACAGAACACTGACTCGCTCGACATACACTTGAGACACAGGATAACACAACATTAACACAACATATGGCACTCAGCACTGCCCAACACATTCTGATTCCACCTGAGCACCTATCTTGAGTACTTCGAACAGCGCTTGCGCCCCTTTTTGCGGTGCTCGCTCGATCTCTTCTTGTGCTTCCACGTTCTTTTTCGGCGAGCCCTTTCCAACGACGATATCTGAGGCGTCGTCTCAGCCATCGTTGTCTCTTCCGACACCGTTAACGCGTCCTTACATTCGACGGGTCCTGTCTGTTTATTTACCCGCTTGATAATGCCTCTACATTTTTCCCGGCTGGCCAACTCCGTCTCTTTTACACTGTCGGTCGGTTGAGGTCGTGCCGACGTAAGTCCAGTTGCTCGGCCCGTGAACTTATTCGACCCGATCGTCTTCTCCTTCGCTGTCTCTTGCGCCGCAGCTTCACCTTGGGCTCTAGTGAGATCCGTTACGGGATGCTCCTCCCCTGTATCTCGCGGCCGCTGTGCTGGCGAGGGCTCTATCTTCGGGTCTTCTCCCAAACATTCTGGATCATTCGGTCCTCGCGCCCCGTCGATGTTTCCAATGACAAGGTCGTACAGGGGGGTCGTCAGGCATAAAGCAGTAACCTTTCCGCTGAAGTACGGGGTTTTAACCTCAATTTCTGCTTCGGGAAGCATCCGAACCGTACGGTCAATTAGGCAAACCGGTTTCGTTCTGCCTGTCAACTCACCTTCCCGTACCAAATTTCTCCTCACGATAACAGTGGAACTGCCGGTATCTCTTAACACCGTAACCTTTTTGCCCGCAACTTTTCCAGGCAGCGCTGGCATTCCTTTCGTAACACCGGTTGGCTGTTTTGACATTACAGCACCAACAATAGGAATTTTCTCCCCATTTTCCAATTCTACGAATCCATCAGTGACGGCATTATTATCAGATTTCGGTGCCGCTTGCACACAGGATACCTGGTGAGTTTGACTCACTCCGTTCCGACATGCATCGGCTTTGTGCCCAGCCTGACCACACTTGAAACATTTTACTGCCGTAGGGCTCGTAAAGATCGTTCGACAGTTTTTCGCGCGATGACCCACTCGGTTGCACAGAAAACATCGCGGAATGCTCTCTGGTGCACGCTTCTTTTCTTCGGGAGCCAATTTCTTCGAATCATCGGGACACTCTTTCTTGACCTTGGCCAAATTAGTTCCACCTTGCGCTTCCAAGAATTGATCAGCCAATTCAAGCATTCCTTCAAATGACTCAGCTTTTCTCTCTTTCAAATACAGTGACAGACTTTGGGTGGCAACTAGTAAGAAATTGTTCTCTAATTAGCAGCTCTCTAAGCTCATCGTACTCCCGCGCTGTCCCTGAAAGTTCAATCCATCTGTCGAAATAATGGCAAAGTCGGGCGGCATACTGCGTAGCCGTCTCACCATCAGCTGGCTTTCCTGTCCGAAATCTGTCCCGGAATCCTTCCACAGTGAATCTAAATCGCTTCAACAAAGCCGCTTTCACCTTTGCGTAGTTGGCTGCATCGGTCGGCGTCAGCCTACCGTACACACTGAGCGCTTCACCACACAAGCAAGTACTCAAAGCAGTTGCCCATTGCTGTTCCGGCCAATTCTGGCTCCTCGCAATCGTCTCAAATCTGTGGAGGTACGCGTCTAGGTCGTCCTTCCTTTCATCAAACGCTACGAGCAGCTTGCTTGGGTTCAAGCGGAAGCCGTGATCTTCCCGTTCGCTGCTTTCAACCCTAGCTTGGACGGGAGTTTCACTTCGCAGTTGCAAACGGAGCCGCTCGAGTTCCATCTCGTGCTGCCGCTGCCACTCCCTTTCCTCTCTTTCTTCTTTCAGCTGGCGCTCCCTCGCTTCTCTTTCTTCTCTCGCCCTTTCGGCTGCCAACTTCTCTCTCTCCAGCTCCAACTTCAGTTGCTGCTCTCTTTCTTCTTTCGCCCTTTCAGCTGCAAGCTTTTCTCTCTCCAACTCCAACTTCAACTGCTGCTCTCTTTCTTCCTTCGCCCTCTCTGCCGCCAACCTCTCTTTTTCCAGCTCGGCTGCTTTTTCTTCTTTGGCTCTCTCTTTTTCTTCTTTTTCCCTCTGGGTGACCCACTTCCGTAGTTCGGCGCCAGAAAGACCCATCTTTTCACCAAGAGCAACTAACTTTTCGAGATCCATGGTGTCTCGCAACTCGCAAATACAACCTTGCCGCGTGCAAAAAGTATCTGCCTAAATCGGTCTATCGGAACACTCCCCTGCACTCG
This sequence comes from Rhipicephalus annulatus, assembly GCA_013436015.1. Classification (NCBI taxonomy): domain Eukaryota; kingdom Metazoa; phylum Arthropoda; class Arachnida; order Ixodida; family Ixodidae; genus Rhipicephalus; species Rhipicephalus annulatus. The sequence goes on from WOVY01007570.1 coordinate 23,432, forward strand.
TTAACGAGAACACTGAACAACACACAAAGTCGTTCCGATAGCACTATCAACAACTCGAGGCTCTTTCCTACTACTTTGGACACACTGTGCACCAAAAGGTCCTGTCTCGCGGACGCCAGATTAATTGTCACACCTGTCCCGTTTATTAGGGAGGCAATCGCCGGGCTAATTCCAAGAGCCGAAGTATCGGCCCCCCGAACCGCACCACGAAAGCGTGGACAATTTTGAAGTGGTCCTTTTTGGTGCGCCAGCAGACGCCGGTCGTGGCCCAAAGAACAAGTCAGAGTCGAGAGTTGATAAACAAACAAATTATATTCTCAATAATCGCAGATCGAAAACAAAACACAGAAATGCACACTCCACAATAGTTGCATACAATATGTCACCAATCAAACCAATCAATCAACGTACTACACAATACAATCGGCCACACTCAAACAACGGACACAGACAACGATACGCACAATAATGCAGTCGCATGCATTGAACAACCAAGCCACTTAAGGACTAAAGAGATAGAAAACCTATTCAGTCCAAAGTCCTTGGAACAAAAGTCCGAATGATACTCTTCCGAGAATCACTCACTCAAAGTCCAGCGTTGTTGTCGTTCCGCAGCTCTCGAAGTTTCTCTTCCAGGAAACCTCGCCGGAGTTTCTCTTCCAGGAAAACTCCCGTCTTCAATAGGCCACTCTCCAGGCTTCAAACTTCTTCGCCGGAAATCCGTCGGCTTCACACACGCAGCTGTTGCCCGCGTCTTCGCTCGATAGCGGTAAACCCACGCTCTTGCCTGTAGCTCGAGCCGTCCCTACGGACCAAAACGTCGCCGACTCCACGGCGCAATTCCTACGCGCTCCGGCGTTAACTTCCGTCACCTCCTGCTTTCTCGTCTCGGCTGCTCGATTAAATACGTTCCGCGCCACCTTCCAGAATTTTCTCGTCCTTTCGTCGGCGCGATACGCAGCGAAAGCTGGGAAGAGGGCGAGACGGTTGGAACGCCCTCTCCGGAGAATGAGTCACTCGGTCTGACCCCGCTTCCTTCGTTCTAGAAAGATCGCGGCCTTACTGGGCCGCCGATGTGGGGTGAGGAGGTTCGTCTGCGAAGCCGTGCTTCTGCGGGGAGAGCGCGCGCCCGGGAGCCTTGGATGTTTGCTTTCTTTTTTTTCTTTTTACCTCGCGGCGTTTCCACCGCCCGTTGTCGCAAGGATTTGGCGGCGCGCTCTTTTTTAGCGCTCGTTTTGTGACAACTTCCCATAATTCCCATGAGGGTACAACAATCGCAGTGCAAGATTCCTCTCTAGGTATTATTGTATGGAACTCTATGTTTAAATACTTTCGCGAAGGGAATTTAAGTGACTTCTGGGGAACAAAGCGACCGTTGAAGCTTTCATCGGATGAAACAACCGCTGCAAGCCCGGGCCGGTGAGTAGAAACCAGTTCAGTTTTTTAAGGATGGTTGCTTGCTGGGCTAGTAAGTTCATTTCAACATATGTAGTGTTTTTTTTTTGCTAAAGACTGCGTAGGCTTCATACGTTGGCAGCACATTGAAACAATAAATTTTAAAAGCTTGTAACGTCTCAATCTATCACCGGAAAAACGTGGGTTACTTGCTGCGTGGCTTCACGTGGGAACGAGTCGCTGACTCAATAGTTAAATCTGAAATTCTGGCTGTGTTCCAATTCTTAGACAGCACGTAGACAGTCTACGAAGACTACTTAGAAGACAGCATCGATCCCATGCTGTCCGAGGAATGGAACGCATTTAGACGGCTTTTACGCGACAATGCGTCACCTCACGTCGAGAAAAAAAAAGCTAAAATAACCAAACATAGCAGTTGTATTTTCTGGCTTATTTCGTGTTGATATCAAAAACAAATAAACGTTACTCACATAGAGCGTCTGGAAAAGCGTCAGCTTGCGTGCAGACGGCCATTCCGACGATATCTGGTCTGAGTGATTCGCTGAGCCGCCATCTTGTTTAGACAGCAGTCTACGATCCGGTCTTCTCGGAGCTGTGTATTTTGTCGGCTACGTGAGAACTCCAATAGGACTTAAGATGGCCGCCGTTAATTTAGCTGTCTATTTAGCCGTCTACAGTGAGTATTGGAACACAACCTCTGTCACCAGGTAACACCAACCAGGCCGTTGCGATAAAAGAAGGCAAATACATCACTGTATCAGATGGATGGATGGATGGATGGATGGATGGATGGATGGATGGATGGATGGATGGATGGATGGACGGACGGACGGACGGACGAACGGACGGATACGCTCAATATCGCCGCAGTTCGCTAAAAGATGCTTCGCATTTAAAAGAACAGAGGAAGTATACTAGCTGCGGTATCATTTTTAATGCGAAGCATTTCTCAGTAAACTTCGGCAACATTGAGCATTATCTATCTATCTATCTATCTATCTATCTATCTATCTATCTATCTATCTATCTATCTATCTATCTATCTATCTATCTATCTATCTATCTATCTATCTATCTATCTATCTAGCCGCCTAGGACATTTAGCTCTCCTGGCCGTTTCGATAATGCTATCGATACCAAACTTGGTATGGAATAACATGACTGTGTGAAGAACATATTTGGCTAGTCATAACATGAAAATCAATATATGTATGTCATGAATGTCACGATTTATATTTTATAGTCCTGCAGCTCTTGCGGTGATTTCGTTCACATGACATGTTGCGAAACTGGTTGCTATGACATGATTGCATGGCAAACACAAGCCACAGACCCTGACATGAAAATCATGACATGCGTGTCATGTAACGACATGACTTTATGCCACGCTCATGATGCGCTCGTAGTCATTTCGCTAGCTTCACGTATACCAAATTTGGTATTACGGGACGTGAATGGACGACGAAGGTATGATACAGGTGCAAATGTGATAAGATGAGTGTCATATAACAACATGACTATATACTACGCTCATGATGCGCTCGCGGCCGTTTCGCTAGCGTCACATTAGCCAATTTTGGTATTACGTGACACCAATGAATGACGAATGTATGTGACTGGTGCAAACATGACAGTCATGAGTAGCGTGTCATGTGTGATTATGCCTACATGCCACAGTCAAGGCGCTAATACATTTAGACGTGACGCGGTGCGCGTGCTCGCCGGCGTTCATTTGGTCGCGTCACGTTGGCGTTGCCACGCCAGGCGCCGGTCCTGCCATATACTCGCAGGCGCGCGCCGCGCTGAATTGCTTTGACGCATGCACGTTTCAGCGTGACCGGCGTCCCTCCATCATGAAACGAGGGAGACACTGCGTTGTCTAGGTAACGCATGAGTGCAAAATGCAGCATGTCGCATTTCGCGCCGGTTGCCGTCGGGCCGCGCCGACGGAAGCTGTTCGTGCCTGGCGTCAGACTAAAGAGTGCTCGCGTTTTTGCTGACGTAGCGTCGCTGTGCCCAGCCACGGCCGGACTCGACTCCTTCTCCGGCGCTCCCCTTAAGGAGCGTGCGGAAGGAGCGTCGAGTCCGGCCGTGGCCCAGCGTGCGCGCGCGTCAACGCTACGTTGGAGTATATTGGGCCCTTTATGATGCGCTCACGGCCGTTTTGCTAGCTCCACATATACCAAATTTGGTGTTACATGACGTCAATGGACGACGAATTATATGAATGATGCAAACATGATAATTCTGACACGCGTGTCATGTAAGAACATGGCAACATACGACACTCATAGCGGTCTCACGGCCGTTTCGCTAGCTCCACACATACAAAATTTGATACCACGTGACGTGAATAGATGACGAAGGTAAACGACACATCCAAACATGATAATCATGACATGGAAGTCATGCACGGTATCATTTACTTCTACCTCATAACGTTGTGTTGATCTTAAAATGACATATCAACATTTCTCATCAGTGCTTCGCATATAATCGGTTCCCACTGTACCTGGTATCTGCCAATTTTTTTATGGCGCTATATATACATCCTGTCTGCGGTATGTACGCACACCATGGCGGCATAGCACGGGTGGTGTCGCACTTCTATACGCTTGATGAACGTGCACTGAGCCGCTGGTGCCGCGCTGCGGAGTTAACAAAGGGAATTGGCGTGCTCCGCACCGCAGAATGGAGCCGAGTCCAGTTGTTAGCGGTGCTTTGCAGTATCGCCTATAATCGCTCTGTCGTGAATTGTGCAAAATAACTATAACAACTCCGCACCTGAAACAAGGTTTTTAATTTTTCCAACGTGATTATACTTTGAAATCGGTGGGAATACCGGATTGTTGTATGCCGCGTGAAGAATGATCACGCGGGCACATTTAAGGACTACGTATGCTGTAGCTAAGTCACTGTGACTTTCCCCTCCACGCTAGTTACATCAGTTCTGTTTTTTTTTAATTTGCACTTCGGAAGGCATGAATCGGACCGTCAGCAAAGCTATCAAAAGTCTGCAGTTCGCAAGCTCTTGATGGAAAGCGATTAACAGATGCAGCGATTCTCCTTCGTATATGCTGATGCTGTTTTTCCACCGTATCGCAGTTCGTAAGCAATAACAGTGAGAAAGAAGTTGCACTTGCCAGGCAAAATTTCTCGTGGACCTTGATAAACACAAAATTTATTCCCGCTGCACTGCCGTTGTCTTTAACACTGTGCGTGCAAGCGAAGCCGCGCCACGCCGTTCTACTACACTACATGACAGCTGAGATATCACGCGCAAATCTGGCGCGTTTCAAAGTGACTCAATAACACATGCAACCCAAGCAACATCTAAATAGAGAGCCGAACTTGTGCACAGAAGACGTCATGGAAACATCAACGTAGTAATGCTCGTGTTCTACTTGCGCGCATCGCAACGGGTTGCGCAACACTGTTCAGACATAAATGCCATCATTTTTTCAAAGAATAATATTTGCGAACGTTGATGATGATGACCTACGGCGCGAGCTTGACGCTAAGCTACCACACGAGCCACCTTTTCGAGACTCCGTCGTGCGTCTGTGCATACATTACATGAAAAACATGTGAGATTCCGTAAGTATGAATGATTGCTCTACGTTTGATGCCCTCTAAGAATCAAGCATTGTTAACATTTTAAAAGCCTCCCCGTTCTAGTAAACCTGTGATCGCCGCCCACATGCACTTGCATGCAATTAGGGCATAGCTAACAGAGAAACGACAATTCGTAGCATGCCAGTTGAAGCTGATGCGACGTCACCACTCATGGCTGCACTGTCGATGTATTCATGCAGTGGACTGCTGTGCCAGCTGTATGTGCCGCTCGTTTACCATACATGCTTGGCTGTTGTATTGTTCACCCTCTACACTCACTTTGCTTCGTTAATCGAACCTAAATTGGCCTTCCTCACACAAACTATTCCTTCCCACGGCTATGCTTGGTGGTGTTGACCCATATTCGGAGGGCTATAGTTACGTATACAGCTCCATCAATTGAGTGAACTGAAGGTAGTGGAGAATATCTGTGACGCATACTCGCTTTCCTATGCTGCAAATACTGGGAAGGGAGATTCAAGCGCGGCATCACAGCTGCGCAGCATACGCGGAGGGCCATCAGTTTTGAAGCAATTTCACCAGTACAGCTTATCTGTCCAGGTCTATCCCACCTGAGAAGTGCTGGCCATGGTAATTTAGTGGTTGCGGTACTCGACTGCTGACGCGCTTTGGTTGCTGGATGGAATACAGGCCATGCCGGCTGAATTTTGGCGTATATTTAGGTAACGTTAAACGACCTCATGAAGTCGCAACTTCCAGTATCTTCATTTAGGGCGCCTTTCATTGTCACATCGTGGATTTGGGACATTAAACTGCAACAATCATAGATAACCTAACATATTTGAAGGTATTCCTCTTTTTTTTTCATCTCACATATAAGTCGTCATGAACTAACACCCAGTTAGGTCTTTTGAAGCGTTTACTTTTCCTTATTTATTCGTTATTTTCATGCACGCGCAGCGTCCAGAGTGCAGCTGGCCACCGTTATCGTCGTGACCAGCCTACCCTAATTAGAGGGCAGTATTGGTAGTTCACAATCAATCGTAACGCATCGCTCTATTTTTTCCCCACAAGATTCAATAACGAACATAAAAAAATAAAACGTGCAGGGGTTAACTAGACTTTTAAAAACGCACTAAAATACATTATTATGCCGCGAACAAGGTAGCATTTCGAACTCTCCAACCAGTTGTCATGTCCACCTCGCCAATACGTTATCTCGGCGCGTTTGGTTGATGCAAACAGCGGCAAGCCACGACGCAATCCCGTAAGTGCATTGAAGGGGCGGTTAAATGGTAGGCCACGTTAAACCAAACCGAAAACGTTGAAGGCATCTACAGACACTGTTAGTGAAAAGCCCCCGACATTCGCATGGCTAAGTGTGAATCTTGCATGGCGGCTGCGTTCGCAGCACTGAAATGCATTATGTTCGTCTGAGTCGTGTCGACAGCGCAAAAGTTCCATCGAATAAAAAAATGACGTTACTGACGAAGGGCCGCAAACACAGAATGATCGTGTTATATTGTTTCATCTAACTAATAGCAGCCGAGATGCAAACCAGCTAACTGGACAGGTCCAGAATAGCTACCCTCACGTGGAGGAAAACAAATTCTTGAACACGGGGGTGATGCTGGTATCACTGCAACACTTGCGACGAGTGGTCTCTTTAGGTTGAAACATTTAAAGGTCAAGGTAATACATCCGATGTAGGCGAAAATCCTTCCGCACCATCACTTATCATCGCGCTCACTGACGGATACAGAACGGGGAGCCACCACGCCAAGTTGGCCCGCCATGCGAGTCGAGTACGGGAAACGAAAGGACCGTGCTTCTTGCGGAGTTACCCCCAGCTAGCTTTGCATGTTACTTTTGACACTGCCGAATTTGGACAATCTTTCAAGATCTGTGGTGGCGAGTGGATCGTCTACTATGTCAGCGCCAAGGGAAGATTTGTTGTAAGCCAAGAACGCCAGGTTAAGCCCTTGAGATCAACCAGCTTCACTTTTTCTAAAATTTACGCAGCTATAGTGTAGACTTTTCCGCCTTTTCAAGCAAGCTGCTACCTTGATGAAGGCAAAACCACTCATCGAAACAATGGTGGCACGCCATGTTCGATCAGCCTGTAGTTTCAAATTCCATAATGGTTCAGCTCATCTCATGCATAGAAGAGCATCTTATTTTGCACTACTGTACATAAAAGTATAGCCCTCTGAAACTCTGTTCCGAAAACACAGCGTGCTTTATTCATGCATCTTCGCCATTGTACCAACTATTCTTTTTCCTCAGCATACTACCAGGTAATGTCCCAAGTGTGTTGTGCCAGAAAAAGAAAAGTGTGCCACAGATGCACCCTCCCCCCCTCCCGGCAGACAAGAGGCCGTAGCGCTTGAAAAAAATCAGGCGGAACTTGTCAGAATTTGGGCCGGCATGATCTTTTCAATGCTGACTGCTGACTGTGTCTTCATACCCAATACGCAGGATTGTGAAATGATGTTCAGAACGCTTCATGACTGGGAAAGACCCGTCATAGCGAAGCTGAAGAGCACAGTGTGAATCATCTACACGAACAAAAATGTGTGAAGATGTCGGTAGGTTTGCTTGCAAAAAAAACATCATTGTTACTGTGCACTGAAGGTGGTGATGGATGCAAGTTTTCTATGAAGACCCGCAGACGCTGGACGAAAGATGAATACGAAACACTCCGCGTAGTATCGCAGCTGACTATGTCAGCAGGCTAACGGACTATGCAAATCATAAACCTTCTCGGCTACAGAGCAGGCACATTCTGGCCGAAGTGTTGAACGAAGACCAAGAAACAAGATGGAGAGGTGGGATACCCAATCTTTGGCGTGAGGCTGCGAAGTGTGTGCTGCCTTTAGATGATGATGATGGAGTCTCTCTACAATGCCATTTCGTACTCTATGATACGTAATTGTGCGAATACGAGCACAACTCAGTAGATTTATGACAGGTGAAAAGCACTGACACAAATTGTCTCTCCCAATCAGCAGTAACCGTTGATGGTACTGTGATATGGCTAACCAAGGTAGCAAAAAAGATACGAGCAACAGTTTCTGCCGTAATGTCAGATATCGGAGCTGCTTCAGGCCACCTAGTGTAGCTGTCAATTTACGTTTGCAAATAAGTATATCCCCGGCATGGAGGTCAAGCACCGGCAATGTCCAATTGAATAGTGTAAAAACCTGCATCAGAGAGAAAGAATTTCCCCTAGGGAGGCTTGGTGGGCTGTTGTATACTTGTTACGCTTATATGCTGTGCTAATGTGAACCCAGTTGCGAATGCAAGCGCATATGTGCGGCCAGACATAACGTTCAGTGCTGCAGGTGTTCGTAGCTCTTACGCCTGAATGGCAGACTGAATGGAGGGTGTCAAAAACAGCATGACATTCATACGAGTGATTGATATGTGGGGTTTAACGTCCCAAAACCACCATATGATTATGATTGATACGAGTGCAGTTGTGTGACAGATTGCACCGGAGAGTGTACGTATGTGGTGAATTCGGCAATGAAAGCAGGGCGTCGAAGTTCTCTAGGAGTGTTCGTGGCACAGCAGGAAGGTAAATCCAAAGCAAGTGGCTTGTGGTTGGTAAGGATCACAAATTTTGTATCTTCAAGCAAGTTACCTGAAATGATTCAAGGCAAGGTACACGCTTAGAGGAGCTCAGGCCCGAAGATACTGTATCGACGTTCAATGTCGTGTAACATGCGGGAAAAGAAGAAAATCGGAACCATGCACCATTGATTCATTGATGAAGGGCGGCTTCAATCGCTTCTGAAGAAGCGTGCATCATGAAGCTATTTGGAGCAGTTGGTGAAGAGTGATCAAGAAGTGTGACCTGGGGGAGCTTGGTCTTAGCAGCGGCACAAACTTCATCCACAATCGTGTCCCAGGGAAATGCGGCTGACTCGGCTTTCGAAGTGTGCTTTTAGAGACTGCAGCAGCGTAGAGCATGGAGAGATGAAACATCGATTAAGATGGACGAGTCCGACAAAATGTCGTAGACTGCGTATGGACATAAAATGCAGGTAGTAGATGATAGCTTGAAACCTTTTAGGTAGAAGAGTGGTGCAATTTTTAGTTATCTGATGTCCGAAGAATGCTATTTCCGAAACTCCAAACTGACATTTTCTACGTTGATTACAAGGTCGAAATCAAACAGTCGAGTGAAGAGATCACCTAGATGTGCCTTGTGCGTTTAAACGTCCTTGCTGACAACAAGAAGATCGTCTATATAGGCGAAACAAAATGCAAGCTTCTTTTGACTTAGTCAATAAAACGCTGACATGTCCGAGCTGTTTTCTCAAACCGAAAGGCATTTGTAAATACTCATAGAGCCGAATTGGATTTATTTCGTAGTTTTTGGAGTGTTAAAAGGTTCAACGAATATATTGGGATAAACTTTCACGAGATCAATCTACGAGTGTACTGCTGTGCCAGTTCAAAGGGTAGTGCAGTCCTCAGTATTCGGTAACGGGTGTCGGAGGGAATCTGATTAAAAAATCAGAGAGGTGTGGACGCGTCTATTGCTGCCGCAGCAACGTCCATTATGCCATCCGCCCTTTCTTTCAGCTCCGACGGAGTCTTATTTCGAGCTGGGAAAAGAGCCATTTGCAAGGTACGTGGAAGACGCAGTAGAAACAACTCACGTAGTATGGATGTTTCCAACCGGGCCAGCTGGTCTCCAAGCAGGTGTTGCAGGTGAAGTAGAAGCTGTGTGGGACGGTGGTCCCCGAGCTCTTAGTTGCACAGTGGTTGTTGAATGCGCTGATGCGTAGGCGGAACGAATCGGTGAAGAGGAGCTTGTTTAACGGTCGTATATGAAGTTTCGACACGTGGGCGACACTCACGAGGATGTCGCGTATTTCGGCCATTCTCTGTGGCGGCAGCGCTTCAACGAGTAGCTAATGGTTGCGCACTTCTGACATGATGCGATTAATGCGGAACTTATTCTCAAATTAAACAAACCATAAGGAGAGACCTGCATGTTACAGCTGCGGTGGCGTTACGACAGTAGTACCTCCTACAACATCCGAAGAGGGTACATGGCCGGGTGCAGTGACAGTGGTACAACGGCTGATGCCATCGAAATTTCATGCTGCTCCGTGGAAGTTCACGTTCGTAGTCCGGGGTCACAAGATTGTAGCAATCTGAGACGCGGTTCCGAAAACACAGAGTGGTTTAATCATGCATCTCCGCATTCGTTCGAACTCTTCTTTTGCTCCAGCAGAGTACCCACTACCACTTCAGTCCCAAGTGTGCCGCGCCATAACAATAAGTAAAATATGGCACAAGGGTGTTTTTATCACAATTATTTAATAACTCTTGGGATTTAACATCCAAATCCTCTATATGATTGTGAGATACGCTGTAGTGGAGAGATTCCGAAATTTAGACACCGCTGGTTAAGCACACCGGCCTCAAGCCATCATGCCGAGTTGTATAGTAATAGCGATACTACTGTTACTACTACTACTACTACTACCACTACTACTAGTACTACTACTAATATTAATAATAATAATAATACTATTACCATGTTATTATTATTATTATTATTATTATTATTATTATTATTAATGATAATAATTCAGCAGTTTTGCTCGTCAAAAAGGATAATCTGTCAGGAAGCGGTTCGCAGTTAGCTATCAATCAGTGATCCCACGAAAGCTCCCCATCGCCAGGGGAGCCAAGATTGGGAAGAAACAAACGAACCACATTTGCGAAGTCATTCACGTGACGCCAGAAGTAGTCCTTGAGCTTCAGCTCCCTCAAGGTGTCACTGTAGTAAGTCTGGGGCATCGGGGAGTTCAGGAATCGCACGCAGCTGCCGTAGAAGTTGGCGATGCTACGGCCCGATCCGCGAAGCGTCTCGCTGTCCCCTCGCTCCAGGAGCCGGAAGAGGCTGTTGGTGTAGTTCCGGTACAGCTCGTCGATGTAGTTCACCGCGGCTCCCTCGGGGTCCAGGGCTGTCCACCGACCACATGTGTATTCGTAGAAGTCCGTGCACGGATCCGCAGACTACGATCGCGACATGTTTTGTATTAGATGTCTTGATCCTTTTGCATAATTTGCGTTAGGTTTGCACAAAGATTCCAGCGAGCCATACATATATGCGGCAGACTGGTTCAAACTCTCATAATTCACGCTCTTGGTTATTTCAAACGAAATTAAAATTATTGTTTCTTTTTGCTATTGTTTTATTGCATTTAAAAGCCGCCTAACTCGAACTGCGTCGTTCGATTATTTCAAAATTTTCGCGCGTTCATAGAGGAAAATATATTCTACTTGTCAACTATTTGAAAATATGCCTGAACACATATTCAAAACACTCCCAAAATGGAAAATGAAGTGCCTCAATCACAAGACGACATGGTGGGTGTGAAAGCGCCCGATGACATCGTAGCAGAGTCTCTGCCAGCACAATACAGCAGCAAGAGCAAACAGGAATTGCACATGCACATAATAGTTGTGACAACTTCACTTGCTGTTTGCAACATTGCTCAGCTACAAAATGTTCTAACAGCAACAGAAAACTATAGTAATGAACTAGTCGCAGCCATAGGCATGCCCTGTGTTCTCTCACAGTAGGTGGGAGGGGGGAGGGGGTGGGAGATGCGAGAGTTTTTCACAGTGACCCTCGCGCAAATATGTCAAAATATTGGGCTCAGTTGGCCAGTCCCCTCTCGTGCTTAACGTTTGCACTGTTAACCACTCTTCATCGTGTTATACCAACACGCACAATCCTACTGTCTCTCAAGTATCATTTCTAGTACAACAGGCCCTTTCCCGACTTCTTCATCATGATATGACATCAAGAAAACTCCATTAAGCGTCCCGAGATTTGGTGAAGGGAGGCGTGGTAATGGCGGCATACAGCGACGTCATCGCTCGATAATATTTTTGGTCTCTCTTGTCAATCCAAGCAGTCAATTTTCGTGTTTGCTGGTGCGTGTCTAACGCTTTCGCCTTGACAAGTTTGTAGTTTATTCGAAGTAAAATTCGCAGCTCGCTTTCTCAGCATCTGGTCTGGCGTACAAATACACGCTGAGAGGAAATTTGAGTGCTGCCGCGACCAAATAGACCTTCTTCTGACTATGGTTTAAACAACACTCAACTGATTCGAAGCTCAACACATGCATATGCATTGAGCGTTTTTACTTCACCGCTATCTTTTGTTCCCCACACTTCATCCCTGTGTCGACTTGTTGAGGTGTTACCGTACACAATAGAATGTTGCGTGTCGGCACTCTTCGTTTTCATAACTACACAACGACCCTCTGCTGATTATCCCTACATCCACACAGTGGACATGATAGCTAATGAGTATGCATGAAAGTCGAGGTACCCATTTCCTAGAGGAAGCACCCACACTCATTCGAATTCTCCTCTTCCTGAACTCTATCTTCACGCTCCATTCGCCCGACGAAAGATGGGTCAACGTACAATCTGCGCTTGCCCTCGCACACCGATGTAATGTTATCGTGCCTGCACTTCGCGTGATGGAGATGTTCTACTCGTTTCATTGGCTTAAGCCGCATTCCTCGGCAGCATTCGAGTGCTTTACTAACACGCAGAACATCAGACACTTGGGACGATGACAGTAACTTGAACTTCATACAGAACATGACGGAGACGGCAAAGCCCACGAATAGTGTTTACTGAATTGCTTCTTCGATGGAAACCCTTTTTCGCCTTCAGAAAACACGGGGCCTTATTGGTCGTTCCTGGCGTTACAGCCTAACGACAGTATAGGTGACTGCATGGCCATCGCCACAATCAGTGGTTGACTATTCGTGTGGCAGCTTGGGCTAGTTGTCCTTATTGTGTTCTTATTGCCGCATTACAGCGACAATAAGGACACGAAGGACACGAGCGCTATGAGCGCTCGTGTCCTGTTCCTTCATGTTCGTTCGTGTCCTGTCCTTCGTGTTCTTGTTTGCGTGTCGTCGTTCTGTTCTCGCGCTGTAACTATTCACTATTCGTACCTCGTGCATCGAACTTTCAATTCTGGATAAGGCCTTGACGCAGTCCACCGAAGCACAGTAGCTCTGTATGCTTGCCTTGTGGCGTGCTCGTGGACCAAAGATGGCGCGACGGTTCCAGAAGACCAGCGCAGCGAACAGGCCGATACACACGAAAACGACGACGGCAATGCCCCCATGTACTTTCCTGGAGCGTGCGAGTTCAGCGTTGGAAGGACCTGGATGGACGTTCGCGGTAAATAACACGTATAAAGTGGTCGACCCACATATGTGCAACAACGGAGCGTCATGCCCGGAACTGCACGAATCAGGTGTGATTGCAGATATGCCAACGGAGCATTTATAGCGCCAGCAACGCACTTCTATTGTACTCCTGATATCTTTGATTATTACCCCGAAGGAAAAATCACTATGGCTGTCGACAGAGCTTTAACAGTGAAAAGCAAAAGCAAGAAACAATAAAAGTGATGACGATAATAATAATAATAAACAAAGATTATATGTCTCGGTATGATATGACACATCAAACAGAGGATGAATTCGCAGTATTGAAAGCGAGGTGTTAGGCGATTGCACTCTCGATTTTTTTTCTTGGATTATGAGAACAACAACCCTTCTGCATGGCGAAAACAGTTGTCGCGCCCTCGCTGAACAACGTGGACAAAAACTGAAAGGCAGCAAGTTATATTGGCGCAGAGCATCATCAACTGTGGCCGATTTTGAACGATAATGTCGTTTGTGCTTTTCCGAGCGTAATTCTCCACCGTTTTCAACATGGGTTCTGACCACCTGTATACAAAACACATATGTACATATTGCCTCATTCTGCCGAAGAATTCGTTTAAAATATGAAATTCAATCGGTGTATGACACCATTAGAAGAATGAGTCTGTTCAGTTCACCTTCGATTGTTCTGAAAACAATGACAACTGTCGGCCGCATGCATTTGCCGTATCAGCAGTACGTGACCCGGGTATAATGTATTTAGTTTATTTGTTCAAATTTAATCCCGACTTATTTACGATGTGGTCGGCTGTGGGGAAAATAAATTCCGGAAAAATATACGCAAACACCTGGTCTGCTGTGTTCTCCATCTATATTGTGCAGATTATGGAGCATGTCTCGATGACCATTTATAAAAAAAAATGGGACCACGCAATCACTATACGCAATATTTTTTCTTCTATTCCGAATTCTGAAAACGCTACTAGCACACTTAGCAGAACGCATTAAGCGCTCCAAAAATGCCTAAACATCCTGTGGGAAATCGTTCTATAAAGGTCATTTTATTATGCAAAAGGTAAGAAAAATTGTTATATGAAGGCTTCATTAGCATCAATTGAAAACTGAAACACCAATCACTTCTGAAAGAAAGAATCACACAGTTTCTGAGATGCCTATTCGTTCAATTATTACTAACACTAGCTAATTCATGAAGTAGTTGGATAATGCCGGTCATCTGTAGTAATAAAAATGTATAAAAGTGAACCTGAATTATGCACATAATCCATTACGTCTCTGTTCGTTTTAGTTTAATACCCTGTATACTATGACACTACTTCTTACTGAAAATAAGCGGTATCTTTCTTTTTATCTTTCTTCCCTCTTTGCGAGGAAAGCTGAAGAGTTGTTATCTGCCTGTTCAAGCTTCCATAAAAATGTGTAGACAATATTTCCACACGTGCTGAGTTTCGCAGCTACATAAACAGCCAGTTCAGAATAAACTTCTTTTGTTTTATTTATAGCAAGTTATCGCATAATTTTATACATATTGTTTCAAAATGGTGATCATCGTTATCATGTTATACATTAATACGTATGTTTACTCGTGTTTTACAACCATCTTTCAATATTGTTGCCACCTAAGTTCTTGATTTACGGAGGTTATTAGGGAGCTTTTTACAACTGTGTTAAATATCTGCAAGTGTAAAAACACTTGCAGCTGAAAAAAAAGACAGGAATGAGTTTCACACTTCTCACCACGAGGGTTGCCAGCGTTGTCAGGGCTCAACTCATCAGACGATGGACTCAAGAAGTCGTGAAGCCTGTCGCGGCCCGAAGGCGAACTAGGTGAAGACCTCGAGTCTGCGCCGCTCGGTCCAGAAAGAGGAGACGTCGAGCGAGGACCCGGCACACGCGGCGAGCCACTGGCAGTGCCAGTGAGTGGGCTGTGGTGTCGGTGAGGTGAAGGCGACGACTCGAACTGCTGGTCTACTTCCAGGAGGGAGCCCTCTTTACTTGACGGCGACTTCATTTTTGCCTGCACGATTAGCAATTGACGGCTAAATGTGAAACAAAAATGCTCATAGGGCCCACTATGCATTCGCCTTACTCGTAAAAAAAACTCATTTTCCTTTTCGGCTGAGTCGCTGCATTGGTCCTCCCCCACCACGCTTCGATCGCACTCTGTGCCTGAAGGGGTATTCACATGGGTGTCAAACCCTTGGGTAATAAAGGCAAAGCCTATAGTGACGACAGCTCGCTGCGAGGAGTTCTTCCAAATGCCCCCCCCCCCATCCTCACATGGAAGAGATGAATGGAATGGAAGACCAGTGTTATTAGACTACTGTGGTAGCTTGTACTGACAACGAAACAACCAGCGCGCCTGGAATGTGCTGAAAGCAACGGAAATCGAAGTAAAGGTCGTATTCAGAAAGGCCTTCGGGGTTAGCCTATTCAATATTAAGCAACATGTATTTTGATGTGTCGCCATAACATGCAGTGGCATATGTGAAAACCTCTGCTAGGCATAGCTCAAGCATCGTGCACTTCAATAACATTTTCACGTGGTGGTGGATTCGTGCATGGTGTACACAGCCATATTTTAAAAATAGTAATTTTTAACAGGCATTATCAGTTTCGGGTATGCCCTAACAAACTTCCGATTATTTGATGATATCAAGTGAAATTTTAAAGTTTTACTAGTGACATTTATAAAAGTATTCAACTCAAAGCGGTGTCAAATCACTTTCACTTTTGAAGTAACCAAATAACGTTGATTCACGTACGAGCAGGATGTTTACCTAGATAGCTCCGCCTTGCCTCGTTTACACTTAGGAGGGTGAGGCGCCAAAGAATAGTGTTATTGGTCAAACTGCAAATGTCTACGCAAGAACACTACCTCCCACACGTACAGTTGGCAATATGGACCAATCACCTTTGATGATAGCAATCGTACTTCTTTTACGTTGAGTATGAAAGAGCAAGTGTCCAATGTACTTATCTAAGGTCTGCATCAGAGCTAAATAGTGCAGTAACTTAATAACCCAGATAAGGTGAAAAGACATGGACGATGAAAAATGGCCTTGCATGTCAGAGTTTTTTCATCGTCTGTCGTGCGAAAGTTTCGGTTCGTGGTGTAATAAGCTCACCCCCAGGGGCAGCCATGTCTTATTTGATGCCAGCGTTTCTTCGCACAGAACCTTGGCATCGAGGTGTCCTACTTTTACAGAGCACACTATCGACTGCTCGAACTAATAAAGTGTCTTCTCGCTGGATGCCTTGCTGCCCATTTGTCGTTGATACAGGCCATTGTCGCCGAGTGCCTTAATCACAAGATTTATTTGAGAGAAACATCTGTTTTTCTACGCTTTGAGCGTGTGCATGTACAGCCCCCAACGAAAAGAGATTGGCAGAACTGAATGATGGCCGGATTGGGAAAATTCCAACTCGCTGCACTGTTCTTTCCGTGCACGCCGATGTCGAGAGCATCGAGCACATTCTATTTTACAAAGCATGGATAGCTGGCAGAAAGGACTATCCCTGCTGACCAAGCCAGCTAAAGGAAATAAAGAAGAGAACACGCATCCGCTGCAACGTTGTTACATGATTTCACCGATAAGCAGTGAGCAAGCTATAATTTGCTATGTAAAATGTTTGTTGGAGTGCTTTTTGCTGGCCAGCCCTGCTTTGGAAATGAAATTCGCTTTACACTCTCGATCTCTACGTGCTTGAAAAAAAAAAGGAGACACTGCCGCAGGTAGCAGCTTTGCCACTCTGACCATACAGGATTGACTTGTGCTAATATTTTTTTTTCTTTCCATTGCGGCTGTACTATCCTGAGCAATATGAGCTCAAATACGCGCACTTGGGGCAAATGGCCTCTTATGTGCACCGGCTGAATCGCAGTGGCTGCTTTTGGAAACAAAGTGGAAAGGTCGGTGCGCCTCTGCTAGCTGTTGGCAGTTCCGCCATTGCTGCTGCAGAACGCAGCCCATAGCTTGTTAGTAGGTGCTAAAAGCAATATAGGCTAACAACATTAGCGTGCACAGCCACAACCAACGATCCAGCATGCTAAGGTGTTACAAAGATTATGGCTGGGGCGTAGCCTGATATGATGCACAGGAACGTGCTTTTATTACACCTATACGAGATGTTCACTGAACATTTTGATGCGCATTAGTTACTTATTTTTTCTGGCGCATTTTCTTTTCGTAATATATATGTATTATCATTGCTAGCGGCCGATGGCACGCGATCAGAGAGAGATAGGCAGGCAGAGATACCGTCGAAAGACGACAGTCTTGCGTCTGGAGAGAGTGAACAAAAAATTTATGCGATGTTCTGCGCAAGGAAATCGGTGAATGGTATTCTGGAAGCGCTGCGTTAGAGTGCCTAGAGCGTGAAGCGGGGGCAAACTAGCGCATCGAGGCACCTTAGACACGAGCGCCGTCTGGCAGTTATCTTCGAAAACGAAGGAAGGCGAGCAATCCCGCGGAGAAAGATGCGCGCCATTCTCGGAGGCGATAAGGTGTAGAACGCAAAGCGACGGGCAGGTGCCACCACTAGGTCGTTTTAGCAAAGCGTTGGTAACACTTGCCTTTTTGAGCACAGCGTTGCGCTGTCAGCGCAGTGTGTTTAATGCCACAGTTCTTAGAATCACTTGTGTGTGCCCTCTCTAGTATAAAGGCACACATATATATACGAAACCTCGACGTGTTGTTATGGTACCTCAGATATGCTCAATGATTGCTTTTTAATTGACAACTGCACAAATATGAATGCTGGATCTTGAGCAATATTGGTGGGCGCTGCGGATGGGGTCGGCCGTTTGAGGTATCGTTAAGGGCGGACAAACCGACAATCGCACAGACAGACCGAAACTTTTCTGTCGAAGGTCCCCAAGAAAGACTATCGTCTTCAAAAAGGAAAAGGCGACACTACGGCAGCCCTCATTGAGGGCCAGGGCTCAGCACCTATAGTACGCGATCAGCTGTTGTTTGCGGGAGCGCCCATAGTGAGCGCAAAAGCACCCTACTTTCCCCTCTGGTTTCGGCAGCACTATCTGATTTTCAGGTTATCTCGGTTTTGAGGCTATTTGCCACGCAATCGCGTGTTCCAGCTCATATCGCCCACGATGGTGCGCAAACGTCCAGATGCTAATGCAGCTTTTTTTTGCATTGCCAGTGACAAAGCAGCAATTTCTCACAGTTTTATGATTTGCCTGGTGAGAGGTTTCGCCTCGCACGCCATGAAAGAGGCCACACCGAAAGGATTTGTCAGCCGAACTGGGGCACTCCTGACCGACTTAGTGCTGCTTGGGTTACTAACGTTCACTTAGGTATGAACACGAGGTCATGAACAGATGCGATCCCCCGCACTCGTTCTTAGGATCACAGCGTCATTGCCACCGAGAAGATCGAGAAGTTTGCGCTGCCTACAACCTATATGAAGACAGAGTCCGGCTAGTCAAGGCTCCCGCAAGGCTTACCAGTTGCCGCCTGTCTCGTCGTCTCCTGCCCTTGTGCCGACGCCTCCCGGGCGACGTTTTCTTGCTGTCGGGAGACGAAGGGCTTTGCCTAGATCCCGGAGAAGCGCGCGGTTTGGTCGACATGATGCTGGGTACAAGACAGCTGCAATTGGGGCAGAACGTCTGGCACCTCGGAGGAATCGCCTTCTTCTTCTGCTTCTTCCTTGCCTCGAGGCCAATTTTGGGGTTTTTTTGCGCTTGCTGGATCCGCATAAATGTGTAAACTGTCATAAAAAGTTTATTGCAAGAAACTCTTTACTTAGAATTAGCTCTATCACTATTTGTTCATTCATCAATTTACCATAACTACTCGCGTGACTGTTTTTAAAAACTCATCACCCAAAGAACGATCTGGATTATCTGATAGCATAGCTTTCATGATTAAGCAGTGAAGCTGCTATATTTTGCGACATAAACTTGCCCTCAAGGCATAATATTTTGTATGTACACGTTTATTGTATGTGGACAGTATGAGGCTATTTAAGCTAACCATATTTTGTACAGCCTACCAAAAAACTAGAATGTTCACAACGGGTATGTGCGAGTTCAGCTTATCAAAAAACTACGTATGGAAATGCGTATATGCCACTAGGATTGAGTGTGTCCCATTGTTTACCAGTGGTCCAACGAAATGAAGATGGCAGCAGTTAGTCGAATTGATGACCTCGAGTACGTACCAGAGAATACTATGAGGCGAGATCAGCAACGGCAGCTGCGAGGAGATCGCGAAACGATACAAGGCCGATGCCCATGACAACGTGCCTATAGATCTATGAGAGGTACGAACGTTGTGTCTCAGCGCGGATTTCGGTCATAGGAGTTTGGACATCCGTGTTGCGTCTGTGACTATCTGTGGCCCAGCCATTCTGCTACAAAGAGTTAATATAGCATCAACTAGCTAAAGCCTAACGACTACCTCGAAGCAACCTGAAAGCAAACAGATGAGTCTTCATATTCGTCCCGTTTCGCTGTTTTGAGCCTTGCCTGGCTTCGCACAGGCTTTGCCAATTCAGTTTTGACAATGCTATTACAGAAATAATACAAACTTTGAACAATAGATTTGATGAATATAAATAATGATTATAGTAATATTAACAATACATTGCAATATTTATTGTTTTAAAGTTGTGAAATCTACTTTTTCGGTGAAAAAAAATCTTTGATGCATTGGTAGAACGTTAAGTACGGTAATCATTACTCTACCTAAATTCAAATAATTTCCGTGATACCGCTTGTCTATAGATATATATATTTTATTTGACCACTTATTTATTCTTACGTACTTATCAGTCTATACGTCTGCGTAGTCTCATTATTGTTGCCTCAATTTACTACAGTGTTTCACATTGTGTCCAGCAATTTCATACAGCGTTTCACATTGTGTCCGAAAATCCTAAGTAAGGACAAACAAATCTTTCCGCGATGTCTTCTTAGTCACTTTTTTTTGGGCAGTGGGTGCCTTCAGATGTGTAGAGGCATCAACTATGACGGTACTTAAATAAACTAGGTCCATGAAGTTTAATTCGTGGATACTGTTGGTCGGGTCCCATAGAAAAATCGCAGCCCTTGCTGCAAGAGCCTGTTGCTGTTTTCAGACTTTGCAAAAACACCTGCTGGAAATAATCAGAAAGTAATGAAGCGTGGCCACTTTTGTCGTCGAAACCAAAACTTGGAGCAGCGCAGCCGCTATACTCATTTTATATCACGAGAAAGAGGAAGCGTCGTTGCCTCCACCATCCTTCGGCCTCATACGACGTCGTTATATCGGTATCGTTGGCGATTTTTTATTGCGCTTATTCTTGCCCAATGGCATCAATACACATAACGCAACATTGCGCAACTGCGCTTCCTCCATGTAGTGCAGGAGGTATACCCCAGGTTCTGACCGTATATTCATCACTGCGACTCAGGCGGCCTGGTGCACTGAGGTGCCGCTCGCCGCATATGGCGTCGAAGAGCCAATTGAAGTTCATAGCATGTCCATAGAAAATGGTTTGCATCTGCTTTCCGCGCCGGTGCGGGACAAAATGGGCAGCTTCAAGTGGTTTCAGTGTAACCCCATTTCGCAAAAATGGAAGTGTTACAGATGCATTCACACGAACTCTTCGGAGTGGTATCTGCTCTTGACGAACACCACGTGGAGGTATAAGAGCTGACATTGTGTGCCTAAATGTTTATTCGTGAATGTCCACAGTGTCACAAGAGGACAGCAGGAGCAGAGCTAAGCGGTATATGACGGTTCAAGGGTGGCAAGCGTTATCCACTGCGGCATGGGCCATAACACTACATCGACTGATCCAATAATGTGGAATTGATTATGGATGACCTACAGCGCAACGCTGAAATCGCAGGGCTACGGTCACAGAAAAGTCAACTTGACGAAGCGCGTTAACAGCTTGCGTGGAGTTTGTGCAAAAGATCACGTGTGATAGTGTCACATCCGGAGGAGTGGTTTAGGTGCCGCAAGACGATCACAAAGAGCAACTAACTTGGAGCACGTATGGCAGACGCCCGTTACCAAGGACAGAATGAACACGAGTGCAATCGCTGTCGCGAAGAGTGAGGTCATTCTGGTGATGTGCTATTCTCGGCGAAACTTAGCTTGGCAGTGGAGTTAAGTCTGCGGAGCCGGAGCATCACCAGAATGACGTTACTACGCTACTAATTCAGCAGCTTCCAACCTATGTAAGTTCCATTTTTGGTTTGGCTTGCTCGCATCGTCGACAATTCAAGCTGATGACACCTAAGCACAGAATAAACAACGAATAAACATCGAAATAACTTTTAAATAAATTCTAAACTCCAACGATAACTTTCTTGTTCTGTAGTGACAGGTACTTTCTGCCACGGTATACGGCTATATTTTTCTCAAAGAATGAAAATGCGAGTTTGTGAACACGGTCGGTTTAGGCAGGGTCCGTTCGCCATGTTAACCACGCTAACCGGCATTCGTAAAGCGTTGTATTGTCCAAGAAATGACGAAAAAAAGTAAAAAAAAATTTGTTCAGTGATTTTTCCACCGATGGCTTCTCAAGCTTGTTTTATATATTAAATGAAGAAAGTATTCTTTATTTGACCTTGCTAACAGAAAATCAGAAACTAAAAGAAACTATAATAACAGACCAATGCGGCGGCTATAAATCTTTACTCTTAAACTAGCGCATGCATCAGTTACCCTTCCAGAAACGGCGCCACAATTTAAGTTCTGTTCGGAGGGGGGACAAGTAAAAATTTTGGGTGGAAAGAGACTGCCTCTTCTCCCCCCCCCCCCCCCTAACCTGCCGCTCGAGTCTCTCTCTGGTGCAGCCCCCGCCTCTTAGACGCAGAATTGTGAATAATTGCCATGAAATGTATGACAAAATGACTAGAAACTATCTCATATGTAGTATTACTATTTTGAAGCATTGTGAGAGTCATTTATTGAGTTATTATGGTTATTTTCTATTGACATCAGGCAAAAAATATGGTGATGTGAAAGCCTGGAGACTTCAATAACCAGCTTGTCTTTCTTCTTTGTCTTTATTGGCACATTCGCAATGATGAGCAGATCCGTGAATACTTTTTCGGGTGGCATCTTTTCTAGAGGATGCAGATAAGTTTACGTAAGCAATCAATAGCATAGGAAGTTCTTTAAAGCCACCTAACAGGTAGTATGCATTTCATCTCTAAGGACAACGTCACCTCACATCACGGTTCTTGCGTGATAAAAATTAGCCTTTACACAACTTAAAGTGGATGTTTCAGGTTGTGAGAGAAGGGCAACGTCATCTCACATCACGGCTCTTACGTCAAAAAATAGAGAATAAAACGTCTATTTAGTTTTCACTCAGATGGTCTGTGGGTTGTATCCGCAAACCGGGTTACCACTCACAAATGTACTTGACCACTGCACACGGACGTTTCACGATGGCCTCTGGGCATAGCCGTGCAATGTTCCCCTTCAGAGAGGGAGAGTTCGTCGCGGCACCCCCCCCCCCCCCTTTGTGCGCACGTCTACATCTATCAGTTTTCGAACCCGAGCTTGACGAAGTTGCCTCTCTTTTATGTCGCATTAGTTTTATGGTCCTGAGTGTCATTGTTGGAGAGAAACATTGACTCGTTCCGCCATCTGCCGGCTCTTGTCTTAACAAAGAGCAAGACCGGCCGCGTAAATTTTTTCTTCCAAATTCACTCAGCGGCCTACAGTTAACATGGACTGAGAGCTCCACCGCCTGGGTGTTTGCAAGTATACAGAGTAAATCTTGGTAAGTATTGTACTACTACAAGAAAATAGCCCTCCAGATGGTGCCTCAGAGATTTGATTGCAAACATATGAACTCCCATGTCCAAAGCCGAACAGTCCCATAGGAGTTGAGCGTCTCGTCGATAGGTGGCAGCAGTAGTTCCTTTCGGGCAGTGTTGATGAGGTTGATAGAATATGTGCAAAATATATTAGAGACATTTTCTTATGTAACCAAGCAACCCCTAATGCTTTCAACAATGAATGTAAGAGCCAATAATAACTTGGGCAGGGTCGAAAAGCAGCAAAACACTTAAAAAAGAAGTGATGAACTCTAATGGCACAATTGCTACGAAAACATGCTCTGCCTGCATTTTCAAATGATTTGCTTTGAAAAACAACTATCAAGCAACTGTATGTGGTCCACTATCTAAATAATCTTTTCTTTGCCGACCCCCAGAGTGGGTGAGAGCCATTCGTTTAGGTCATCATCATAATCATCTAGCAGCAACAGTCATCCTTCACATCCTTCAGCGTTTTTAATCACCATCTGTCTAAACATCGTCTTCAATCATCGCATGGGTCCGCGGAAAAATAAAGATCACAGGGTCGCTATCCCACAGTGGTGTGCGTGAGAAATAACTGCTCACACATTTGATTTCATATTTATGCAGGTTAATCGAAGGTTGGCTCACGCGTACACTACGACTATTATCAGTATTTCGATACCGCTATAAAAATTGTCAAATTGATAATAGTCGTAGAGCATGTGGGAGCCATTCGTAGATTAACCTGCATAAAGGTGGAAGAAGTGTCTGAGTAGTTATCGCTCACGTAGAACAGACGCGAATGCACGTAATCAAAGGGGGGGGGGTATTGAGGGGGTTCAGTCAACCTCCCCCCAGAAAGTTTCAGTATTGCGTGTCCATATTCAAGCGCACATACAAACACACGCACAAACCTACAAAAGTGTACTTGATCCCCCCCCTCTCCCTAAAACAAATTTCTACCTACGCCCTCTTATGACCACGTGGGCCCAATTGATAGCCTACTGGATGTGTATGTGGATATAAACTTTCGTGCCGTCTTTCGCATCCGTCACTGTGCGCCTTTGCGGTTGTTTGCAATTTTGGTGTGTCGACTTATCTCCGGGGCGAGCGTTTGCACTGCAGGTCTATTTAACGAAGAGTCTTGCGGTCATCATTATCATCATGACTCTTTATTTAATGTTCTTATTAGTACACGAAAATACACAGCAGTGATGAGAGCCATAGCCATTGACTAGTAGGCGGTCTTATAAAATATATATTCAAAGGAACAGATTGTTCAAATTAAGCAGACGTAAAAAGTACACTTCAATCGTAACAAGAAAAAATAGAGCAAAATGCAAAAACGAGATCTATTTGGAACAGCAAGGGTAATAGTAATACCACGCAACATGTTACATTTGCGCATGCAACATATTGTTTGTAAACTGTACATCCAATGTAAGTACATAGAGGTACGTAAAAAATGTGAAATTCGATTTACAACCAATATGTCATAAAGCATGATTGCAAAAAAAAAAGCATCTACTAGTGTAACTGCTCAAGACAGTATACTGTAGCACCCATACAACACTATTACCTTCTTTTATTTGCTACGGTAAGTCATTCAGAACCTTGACACCTGCGAATTAGATTTTTATTCCATATAGATGTTGATAGGTGGAAGATTGAAATACTGTAGTGTGGCACATCGGGTAAGGCGGGAGGAAGATGAAATTATTGGTATATGAAAGGGCAGGTTGTAATGAATGATGTTACGGACAAGTGCAGTCTTTTGATTTCGTAAATGATCAAACGGTATCATTTCTATGTTATGAACCAATTGCGCTTTGTTCATCGCATCTAGCATTTTTTTCGTAACTCGATGAGCTTGCTTTTGTAGAAAGTGCACGGGTTCCAGATAAGTTGCGCATGTGAGGAGCTCACTCAGACTGACTCATGAAATATATCTTGTAGTCAGGGCTCACGAAGACTCAGACTCACGACAACTAGCCTGAGCCAGACTCGCTTGGTTTCACAATCACGAAACTTTTGTTCATCCCAAACTCCCTTTGAATCAAGCTTACCAAAATATTACTCTATTAGACTCACTCATACTCAGACTGCGAAGCAACCTCAAGAGCAACCCTGAAGAGTAAGGTATATAACAGCTGCATCTTGCCGGTACTTACCTACGGAGAGGAAATCTGGAGACTGACAAAGATGGTTCAGCTTAAAATGGGGCGAAGCAGCAGATGATGGAAAGGAAAATGATAGGTGTAACCTTAAGCAACAAAAAAAGAGCAGAGTGGGTGAGTGAACAGACCGGCGTTAAGAATATCATAGTTGAAATCAAGAAGTGGACATGGGCTGGGAGCGTAGCATGTAGGCAGGATATCCCCTGGTCATAAGGGGAAGTTACTGGATTCCCAGAGAAGGCAAACGCATGAAGGGGAGACAGAAAGCTAGGTGGGCCGATGAGATTAAAAATTTCGCAGGTAGAACATGGCAGCACAAAGCACAAGACCGAGTTGATAGGCGGATCATAAGAGAGGCCTGTGCCCTGCATTTGGTGTAGTCAATTTGATGATGATAGATAATGATAATGTCGATGATGATGGTGATGAATATTTATTGAGTTTGTTTCGCCCTAATATCGGTGGAGGTGCCCACGTAGTTGCTGGGAGTGGAAAATCAAAGCTGCCCGTGAGCAAACATTTGGGCATAGGAAAATAAATAAATTATTGCAATCTTCATTGGGAGTTAATCTTGACCCGAACGCTGTGCGCGGCAAGCACATGTTCTACTGCAGATTCACTCCAGGGCTTGAACTTCCCTTTCATTCCTTGCGACATGGTTGACGTGAGTACAAAGAAGCGACGCTAAACTGACGAATGAAAAGGCGATCAGCATGAAACCAGATTGGCAGTCGCTTTCTACTCTAGAAGGCAAAGCTGAAGCGCCCTCCATGTTTTGTAGCAATAACAAGAATGACGTGTTTAATTCAGCCCGTTATGAATGTTTCATGACGCGAAATATGCATTTCAAGTTTATTATGATTTACAAAAAAACGGCCTTGTGGTGCTACCATGTAAAACAAAAAACGAGGAATTTCCCCACTACTTGACCCTTTACATCGGCTTAGAAGAAGAAGAACCAGAGGAGGGGGCATGGGGGCCGCGGCGGAGGCTGCTCTTCTCTGCACGACGGTTGTGCGCGAAATTATCGTTTGTCTGTCGGTGGAAGATCTCTTCAGCTTTGCGCGATACGATCCGCTGTGGGAAGAGCTCGCCTTGCCTCTGCTCAGCAAGAGGCTCCGGTTTTTTCCTCCTCTGTGAGGTAACGTACTGCGCGTATCACTCGTTCATAATGTCTAACAAACTTACGAAACACCCCGCATTGAACGTGTAGAAAAACTCACGCTTGTACAGTAGTCATTGACCGTGAAATAAGTCAAGGTTTGCCAATGGGCAAAAAAATTGAGATATGATACCAAATAACACAAGTGACGACTATCAACGGAATGTTTATTTCTGCGAATTCAGAATAATTACTTTGCCGTCACATTGCAACAATTCAAACGACCTGGAAAGTTACAGTATCATTGCAGCACGTTTTTCAATGAGTTATCCGGGATTCAGATGGCTCACCCCGAAAAAAACAAAACTCCTTAAATTAAGTCGCCAAAAATTCAGAGCAAAATGTTGTGCCTAAGAAAACAGGCGCGAACAGGTGCCAAAGCACAGTCGATCTCAGCACTAAAAATTGGCAGATCCCACGTACAGTGGGAATCGATGAAATGCGAAGCATGAATGAGAAATGTTGATATGTCACTTTAAAATAAGCGCAAGGTTACGAGGTGGAGATAAAATATGCCGTACAAGACTTCCGTGTCATGGTTATCATGTTTGAATGTGTCGTTTACCTTCGTCATCTACTCACGTCACATGATACTAAATTTAGTATACGTGGAGCGAGCGAACGGCCGCGAGCACGCTATGAGCGTGTTATGTTGTCATGTTCTTACATGACACGCGTGTCAGGGTTATCATGTTTGCACCAGTCATATATTTCAGTATCCATTGATGTCACGTAACACCAAATTTGTAGCTAGAAAACGACCGTGAGCGCATCATCAAGGGCCTAATATACTCCTATGTAGCGTAGACACGTGCGCACGCTGGCCACAGCGAGGCTATACGTTAGCAAAATCTATCTATCAATCTATCTATAGATAGATAGATAGATAGATAGATAGATAGATAGATAGATAGATAGATAGATAGATAGATAGATAGATAGATAGATAGATAGATAGATAGATAGATAGATAGATAGATACGCTCTAAGTCGCCGAAGTTCGCGAGGAAATGCTTCGCAATTAAAACAGGTTGCGCAAATCTAATTATTCCTCATATAGCGAACTGTTTTTGAAGGCGACAAAGTTTTAATGTCAACGGATGTAGTAATTCAAGTTTAGTTAGAACAAAAATCGTCTATAGCTACTGTATATATCAAACATGAAGAAGTGAGATATAGGCTCTAAGAAGTTGACTTTTCATCTTAAACATTTCTTATTTCTTCTCAGAAGAGGACTTTTCCACGCGCCCGTAGGCGCGTGCACGCTGGGAAGGCTTGGCATTTGAGGGGGTAGGCTAAGCCTGCCCCATAAGTTTACGTAACATAGAGGGGTGGTCTTCTGGGAACCTTCGCACCCCCTTCTCGTCTCTGTGTGTGAACAAATGCACTCTCTCTCAAATACCTTCCATTTGAGTGTGAGCGGTTTGATTAGAAAAAATCGATAGGAGTAAGTGAAAACCATCGCTTGTCTTTAATAGTGCTTCTAGGTGGGCTATAGTTATATGGCCCACAAAAGTGCAACAATGTGCTGCATAGATGCATGAAAACGAATCACAGAAGCAACACAGTACCAATGAGGGCCTTGCACGCTAACGAGGCATATTCAATCCACCGCGTACTTGTTACCGCCACCATCGTGTGTGGTGGCTGATTGCGTCCCACCTCCCCTTGTAATCGCAATGGCTACCGTAAAATGCAAGAACCAGGCTATTCTCAGTGAAGCTGGCCGGAATCAACGTAGCCTATAACGTAGTGAAAAGAAACCAGTTGTCTTCGCTTCGAACAGCACCCCAAGATGGACACTGAGCGCGATATTGAAGAATGACGCCAATAATAGACCTTTCGGAGGCTTCTCGCACGCAGAGGGTACGCACATCTGCGTTTGAAGAAATTAAGCCGCTGCCCACACCATGTTTTGTTGTCTACAACCCGACCATGAATATACATTACGCTGTACTACGAACTGCGAAAAAATGAAAATGTGAAAACATTTCCGCACGGTGTCGCACGTTCGTTGCGTTATCTTGAAAAAAATCCGTTAAGCTAACTTTAGAAATATTGAGTTATTCAGCTTTACACCGTGATCGCATATTTTTGAGCGAATAAGATCAAAAGAGGGAAATAGCTCGATATGTGTGTCTTAAGACATTAAAATAAAGCTTTACGCCATGCCATCCCGCTTAACACAGAGTAAGAAATATAAATTATGATACAACACTGTGATACTTAGAAAATCCTTCGACAACAGAGCAATGCAATTACTCCGCGAAAGGTGGAATCAGCGTCGCTAATTTAACAACATCCATTTTACAGGGTTCCTAGCCGTACATACCAGTGGGGAAGGTCGACCAATATAGTACAGCGCGTCATTCGTTTAGAAGCTCAATTTATAAATGTTAAGTTCCCTACGGCCCGACCAATCATGCCTATCAAGTTGCGTGATTGTAATCGGAACCATACATACGCCGCCTCATTCAGGTGTATTATTTCAAATCAAGTTTTAACTGCGTTACACCATGCATAGAACTGGCTGATGGAGTAGGCTGGCTGAGCATGTTGGTATTTCTTTAGTCAGTAGGGTTATCTAAAGGTTCGTAAAGCCGCCAGATAAATTACGACCTATATTTGTTTTTTCTTTGCAGGATCAGCTTGAATCTCCAATTGTGAGCAAGGAGCTGACGGCTGAACTACGGTTTCGCCTACGCATTGCAGAGCGAGCATCTCGGAGGCCTGCATTGGCGATAGCCTTCTGCTCGGGTAAAACGATATGGTGAGTGTAGGTAAGGGGAGGGGGCATTCGAAGCAATTCTACGAAAAAAGCCGCAGCAGGGGTGGATACCATGAACGAATCGCAGATTGCGCAACCGTACAGCATTGGGCCCACAGGAAAAAGGTGTATCTTGATTTGGTAAAACATTCCTTCACAATTACGGATGTTCGATGTTGCCGCGAGGAGACACGAGGTAATGAGAATAACAAAAACACTTGGCGTGTCACGCAGGCCATAACCAGTTAGGATATGATTACGAGGAACACCATAGTAAAACTTAAATTATATAGGCTAGTTGGTGCATGTTAAAAAAATTAGACGACGGAAACCACCGGGGAAGAATAGGTGTAAAGAAATAGCTTATAGGGTTCCTGTATCTCTTTAACGTGCGCCTATATTTAGATGCAGGGCCAGAAAGCGCTCGTTGAGTTCACAAATACCACATGGAATTTTTTTGCGTTGTCTTTTAAGGTGGTATGGTAGGGTAAATGGTATATGTGAGCTTTACGTAATATTTTAGAAGCTACTATAAGTGCTCTAATAAAATTTCACGTGCCTATAAAGGATGTCAATGGTTATCACGTGGCACCCCTATTTTGTAGAGATATTGTCTATACTTCTTCTGGTCCACTCGTAAATATAAAATAGGTTCACTTAATCGATGTGCCTTTTTTTTGCAACCACCGAGAGGAATGTAATGATAAGCAGCCGTGTTGTTGTAGCAGCTATTTTGAGCTATAAAATAGGACATCATTTATGGAGTCTTTGTAAGAAACAAATGAAATTTTACGTGCACCCAGCCACAGGTGGTGCGTATTGCTGTGCGATTTTTTGCAGTTTCCCTTTTTATATATTAGCATTTTTATCACGATATTGTTAGAGAGCTCGTGTCGCAGAGGTAGGTAGGTAGGTAATCAACTTTATTGATTCACGAAGGAATCATTTGAGGGGGGGTGTGGTTGGGGAAGTGGGATCAGGATGACGACGAGCCCTCGGGCCGCTCTAGGCGGCCGGACACTGCTGTGCTTCGGCGACCCTTCTGGCCCAGCTCACTGTCCGGAGCTGTAAACCCGGTTGCGAGCTGCGCAGAGCAGCCTCCCATCGCTCCTGGTGTTCTGACCCTTGCCACGGAGGCTTGGGTTTGTTTGGGCAATTCAGAAATATGTGCTGGAAGTCGGCTCTGGCGCTAGGACATAAGTTGCAATGAGGCGAGGTTTCGCCATGTGTAAAAAGGGAGAGAAGAAAAGGAGTCGTTACTGTGGCCGTTTGAAGTCTGCGCCACAAAGCTTGGTCACTTCTGGAGAGAGATTTATGTGGCGGGGGATACGTTAAGCGGGAATTTCGGTAAAATAGCGTGATATCGTGATAGCTGAGGAGTCGATCCCTGGCACTTCGAAGCGAAGGCAGGTCGCTGTGAGCCCGGTTGGCGAGTGCTCGGGCTTGGGTGTGAGCGGCCGTGTTACCTGGGTGTCCACAGTGCGCAGGGACCCAGAGGAGGGTGATGAGGCGATCAGGCGGAAGAGATGATTCAAGAATTTTAGCAGCCGGAGGATGAATTCGGAAAGTGGCGAAATTACGAATTGCAGTTTTTGAATCAGAAAAATATACTCAGCGGAGGAGTGAACGATGGCTAGGGCAATTGCCGCCTCCTCTGCTTCCAGGGATTCTGTCGAATTTGGAAGGGACGCACTAGCGACCAGCTTTTGAAATCCATCTACGACGGCTACCGCGAAAGCTCGATGATCTACATATTCGGCCGCGTCTACATAGACTGCGGGAGAATTAGGAGGGAAGCGCTTCTGAAGGGACTTGGCTCGAGCTTCCCGTCGCGCCCGATTATGTTCTGGATGAGTATTTTTGGGGAGTGGCGGGATTAATAGATTGCTGCTAACAGTGACGGGAACTGCGTGCGTGGCCGTGGTGTGACCAGGAACGTTGATTCCAAGTCGGCGCAGGAGTACCTGTCCTGTTTCTGAAAGTGATAGTCTTTGATATTGGCTGAAAAGATGCGCCTCTACAAGCTCTCCCAGAGTGTTGTGCACCCCAAGTTGAAGTAGTTTATCCGTGGTTGTTGATTTAGGGAGATGGAGTGCAGTTTTATAGGCATTACGAATGAGTCTGTTAAGTTGCTCGGTCTCCGTAAGTGAGAGATAGAGGTAGGGGATAGAATAGGTAATTCTGCATAGGCAAAAGGCCTGTATGAGGCGGCGTGTGTCTGCTTCCCTCATGCCGCGATGACGATTGGATATGCGCTTAATGAGGGAAGCTGTATTTTGAACTGAGGTGCGGATTAACTTTATGGTGTCAGCGTTCGAGCCATTGTCGGAAATATTAAGGCCTAAAACATTGATTTTATTGACCCTGCGAATAGGGGTGTCATCAAGCATGACTTGAATGTGACATGTATCTTGCTTTTTAAAGTCAATTACTAGGAGTTCCGATTTAGCCGCCGAGCAGGTGAGCCCAATACTGTTGGCGTGTTTAACAACAATGTCAGCGGCCAACTGAAGCTTCGCTTCGATTTCGCCATGGTTGCCAGTATTGACCCAGATGGTGATGTCATCCGCGTACAAGGAGTGATTGATGGAAGAAAGTTTGGCAAGTTCCCGCGCTAGCGGTATGAGAGTAACGTTAAAAAGGAACGGGGACAAAACAGATCCCTGGGGCGTTCCCTTGCTACCTAGCATGAAGGGATCGGTTTTGAAAGTGCCCAACTGTAGGCAGACGGACCTATTGCTGAGAAAGGCAGAGACATACCTGTGCGTGCGAGAGCCTACGTTTAGTTCACTAAGAGATTGTAAAATTGAGGAGTGAGAAACATTATCAAAAGCCTTAGTCAGGTCCAATGCAAGGATGGCTCTGGTGATGTGTGGAAAAGTAGGATTTAGCACGTCCTCCTTAAGCTGCAGCATGACATCCTGAGTGGAGAGTCCCGCTCGGAAGCCGTGCATGGTGGAGGGAAATAGTTTTTCTTGTTCCATGTAGCGATTAAGACGATTGAGAATTACATGCTCCATCAGTTTTCCTGTACACGAGGTAAGAGAGATCGGTCTCAAATTATTAAGGTCTAACGGCTTATTATGTTTGGGTATGAAAGTCACCTTAGCTGACTTCCATTCCTGGGGCAGCGTGCCCTGCTTCCCATTGTTGATTCATGTAATCGGTAAGAGCTGCCACTGACTTGGAGTCTAAATTTCGGAGTGTTTTGTTAGTAATTCCATCTAGTCCTGGAGCAGATGTGGTGCGAAGTTTGCTTAGGGCAGCCCAAACTTCCGCCTCTGCAATTGGTGCATCCAAGTCTGCATTGGGAGCTCCATTGTAGGAAGGTAACGATTCTTGCCTTGGGCCAGGGAAATACGTAGTTTTAAGAGCAGTTTCAACGTCTTGCCCTTGTTTTTCTACTTCAAACAAGAGTTTCGTAATTCGCTTATTACTTTCACATCGCGAGGAGCATGGATCTAACATATGGCGAAGCAGGGACCAAGAGTTCTTCATATGTAGAGTACCGTCGAGTCGGTTACATATCTGGTTCCATTGCTGCGATGAAAGTTCGGCCGCGTGTTCAGTTACAAGCTGAAGTGTTTGTGACATTTTGCGTTTTAGTTTACGATTATATTTTTGCTTGAGCCATCGTTTCTCCAAGCTCTGATAGGCCTCCCATAGGTGGAGTAGCCTGCTTTCTACTGGATCACGGATATGTGCTGCTGGGGCTACTTTTTCGCTAAGAGCTACATCCTGTTTAAGCTGAGACGCCCAGTCTTTGTAGTCCTGAATTTCTTTTTTCGGGTTTTGGTCTCGGATTTCGCGAAATTTATCCCAGTCAACAATATGTTTTAAATGAAACTGTGGACGAAAATTGGCATAGGGCAGTGTAATTGTTAGGATGTAATGATCACTGCCGAGGTTGACCCCACTGTGTGTCCAGTTAGCTTGTCGCACATTTTTAGTGAAAGTAAGGTCAAGGGTGGTATCTCTGCTCACACTGTTGCCAATTCGTGTTGGTAGCATGCAGTCAGTGACTAGAGTGCACCTGTTTCGCTGAATGTATTGAAGAAGGCTGGTGCCCTTCCGAGTGTTTCTCCTGTAACCCCAATCTACGTGCGGGGCATTAAAGTCACCCGTTACAACTATGGGAGCAGAGTCTGCTATTTGAATGGCCCTATCGATTGCTTCAAAAACAGCAGTGAGGCCATCTCTAGGATGAGAATAAATATTCAAAATAAAATATGTGCCTTGTCCTGTACGACGTGGGAGAAGTTCAAGAAGAAGGCAGTCACTGTAAAGATCGGAAAGATCATGCGCTATAAACGAGATATTCCTCTGTATATATGTGGTAGCCCATGGGGAGCTAGGATGCGAATGTACAGCCTGATAGCCGAGCAGTTTGCAAGCTTTTAAAGGCTCCTGTACGGAGATGACATCAGGGGCCCGTGTAGACCGCTGTATATAAAGTGAGAGGTTGTCTCTCTTGTTTCTTAATCCACGGCAATTCCATTGCCATATGCAGAGTGAAGAGGGTGAAGATGAGGCAAGGGTGCAGGAGGGGGTTATGGCTGCGAAGGCGCTGGAGAGGGTTGAGATTGTGGGAGAGATTCGAGCCGAGCAACTAACACGTCTAGAATACTCTCTATCTTATTGAAGCGTTCAGCAATTTGCGTAAAGCCTAAATCAACCTTTTGTTTGAGTTCGCGGTGTTCTTTCCGAATTTTTTGACTGGTGCTTTTGAAATCGTCCTCCGACGACTCAGGGTTGCTCTGTCCTTTTCTTTTTTGCTGGCTGTGGAGAGGAATCTGTAATATCGGTTCCCTGATTTTGCTGCCATATCAGGCTCTATGACAGAGGGGGAGATAGATAGGGGTGGAGAAGACGCGGGTGGGGCAGCTGTAAGTGTACTTAAACGTTCCAGCACCAGAGCCAACTGTTGCTTTAAGTCTTGATTCTCTCGCATTAGACGTTCGATAGTCTCCTGAGTTTTAGAATTTTCTTTAGCGTCAGAGAGCATACAACAGGAGCAGGAGGCTTGCTTTGCCCAGCTCACCTTTTCGGGTTTGGTGCTGAAGTCGCGGCTTTGTGATGCACTTCGTCCAGGGCTTTTGCCTTCGCTGCCGCGGTTTGTCCAGGACTCCTGCTTCTGCTGCTACGGTTTCGTCCGGGACTCTTGCTTCTGCTGCTGCGATTTCTATCGTCGATGCTTGGAAAAAACTCCTTCTCGAGCTGGAACTCGGGCTGCTCCTGCTGGTGCTCTTGTTGCGGCCTTTGTCGTGGACCGAGAGAGACGGCTGAAGCCACGCTGAAAGCGTTGCTTGCATGCCCTGTCACCCGTCTTGTGAGCGTCCCCACAGATGACGCACTGCGGGGTGCAGGGATAGTCCTCCGGGTGTTTCTGTCCGCAGCTTGAGCAAGTGAGGCGATTTGGCAAAGGACATACATCTCGTCGGTGGACCGACTTGTCTGCAGTTTAGGCACGCTTCCACCTTCGGTCGAAAGTTGAAAACGGCGTAGAGGATGCCAAACATTTTGACTGACGGAGGAAGCTCCTCAGCCATGAAGTGAATGAGCACTGAGCGTGAGGTACGCCCCATGTCCCTTGCTTGGACTATTGGTGAGAAGGGGATTCGCCCGACGTAATTCTTGAAGTAAGTCCTGAGGTGATTCACCATTCCAAGCGCGGTAGATGATCCCTGCCCGTGCCCCGTCCGGGGGAGCTATGTACGCGTGAAATCCCAGTTTTTTACCACGTAGCGTGAGTTCTCGTATTTTTGCATAGTTGGCAACTCGGTCGGCGCAAGATGTGGACACGGTGAAAATATTCTTGGCCAGATTGGTGCACACAAGATCTTCGTCGGCAACCACAGAGTGCAGTCCGCTTTTGGCGACTACAGCCGCTCGTAACTCTACGTCGTTGTATTGGGCCAGATCTACGCCCGCACTCGGACGAAAGACAATCTTGAAGTCATCGACTGGCAACCGTGGCAGTCGTTTTAAGCGAGGACGCGCCACAGCTGTGCTGTCGATGTCGAGCTTTGAGGAAACGCTGGGCGGTGATTCCGTTTTGCGTGCTGGCGTTTCGGCAGCTGACGCCGCTTTACTTGACTGCGTTCCTTCAGTTTCTTTTGACTGTTGTCGAGGTGAGCGTTGTCGGGCATTCAGGACTACACTCCATTCTTCTGGGTTGAATTCTGTGGCAGGTAAATCCGTGCCACTCACCATGTATGCCATTGCGTCGCCGAATGAACTTGTTGCCGCGCGTCGAAGCGCGAGCCCGACGCCGGTGCCGGTGGCGTTAGGGCTAACGAGGCGGCGTTGCCCCGCTCAGCAAGAGTTGATGTTTGCAAAGCTCCTCAAGAACAAAGAGGTTTGATGCACTCACCAGCAGCGTCGGCAACTTGCTGAAGTTCAAGAGAGACCACTGTTGGCACCAAAAAAGCAGTCTTGTTTCAACAAAAACTTCGTAGAATACGGAGCCCATGCGAGGCACACCAGCCTTGCCTGGCCCCCTAGCGGACTCTCCCTGAGACCTCGTGTCGCAGAAATTCTGCATTCGGCGTCGACACCATTGGGTGTGAGCGAAAAATCGGCCGTGTGAGAAAAATGAAGTTACAGAAATCGCCGCGGGAGGCCGCTCCTTGTCCACGGGTGCATGGGCGATCACACTGGAAAAGCCGTGCATTCGAATAAAAAAAAGTGCTGAAGGTTACAAGG
>WOVY01007571.1:0-24109 GCA_013436015.1 Rhipicephalus annulatus
GCAGCCTCGTAACCGCTGTTTTCTAACAGCGACGCCATTGTGGTCGTCTGCTTGTTGCGCTCTTCAGTCCGTTGGTATCGGTTTCACCGCAGCATTCAGGATA
The DNA here is from genome assembly GCA_013436015.1 of Rhipicephalus annulatus. Lineage (NCBI taxonomy): Eukaryota > Metazoa > Arthropoda > Arachnida > Ixodida > Ixodidae > Rhipicephalus > Rhipicephalus annulatus. The sequence goes on from WOVY01007571.1 coordinate 104, forward strand.
ATTTCATCACTTAGTAGTCATTACTAGATGCAGCTTTTCTGTAATTTCGAATGCGGAAATGGGCTCTTCCATCATAAATTTTAAATTTCCTGATTACCGTTTCAAATGATGTCTTCAAAACTTCTTCATATGTCTGCAGCTACAAAAAAAGTGAAGACAGCGAGCAAATAGCGTCTTTTGTTGATTTACAAACAACATTAGACACATTCAATTCTTGAAACACACCCCTGTATAGATATTGAATATGGTTATACAGAACATTACTACGCTGAATAAATTTTCGTTCATAATTCACAATGTTAGATAGTATGTGAAAATCTACTGTTTAGAGGCCAGACTTCCTCAATCGCCCTGTCTACTTTCGGAAGTGACTGACTGCGGCGACCACATTTCTGATGGAGGTGAAACTGTCTGAGCCCGTCCAGTTAGATTCGGGCGCCTAAAGGAAAAATAAAACTTTTCTCTCGCATTAAGAAATTGATCTTTCACGATGCTGCAAAAGGTGGTCAAAATTTTCTGAAGCCCCCCACTGCGACAATTATAAGAACTTATAATGGAGTGTTTACAACATCTCCAGTTAGATATCTATCTATATGCTAGCGATTTACACACAAGCGCGTAGAAGGAATTGTATGCGCGTGCGCAGAGCGATCGTGCGAGCAGTGGGACGTAGTGACTTAGAACGTATTTCTTACTGCACCTGTGAAGTCAATCGAGTGGGTGTCAGGTGCTCCACATGTTTTCGCCATCGTTTCGCAAACAAACTGAACCTCTATTCTTTGTATCTGCAGTTCTCTGCACTGCCTCTGGATGCTACATGTGCGCGGGTGAACTTAGCGACGCTCTGCTAAAAGTGTATGCCTTAGTCTTAGCGTAATCCTATCATGGACGCAGCTAAAGGAGGGGGGCCCCCTACCCCCTCGAAATTTATTAATTTTTTGGCGTACATAGAAACGAACACACTAACATACATAAAATACAAGACCCCCCCCCCCCCCCTGAAAAAATGGCAGCTTATCCACGGACTGAATGATGGAGAGTGGGGCGAAGAATTCGTTGGTCCATTCGTTCTTGCTTCCGTCCGTCCATGCGTCCGTCAGTGTGACCGTCCATGCGGCCATCAGCCCGTCCTTGCGTGCGTCTGTTCGTGCGTCCGTCCCTGCGTTCGTCCATGCAGCCGCCCCTGCGTCCGTTCATGCGTCCATCCATGCATCTGTCTATGTGCCCGTTCGTCCATCTATTCAACACTCGAAGTACCACCATCTCGCATCTTTTCATCATATATTCCCCATATAGAAGCACCGCCATCCAGCGGACATTCCAAGGACTAAACGAGAGGTGGCACACGCACACTTCCTTAAGGCTTGCGCTTCGGGTCCACTTCCCACCTTTAACCACCTCGAGTTCATGGTATATACTAGTTCACTGTATTCATGGCCGAACGCTCGCTAAACCTTTCGAAAACCAAGGAGGTTACGCCCAGCGAGTATGACGTAGCAAACTTTTCCAGTCAGATAGTGCTCAATGTACATGCCAATGGCTGCTAATGGGAAATGACAGGCGGAGAATTCCGCTTTTACTTTCTTACGGCTTGCGCTTCGTATCTACTTCCCATTTTTAACCACCTCAAGTTCATTCATGGTATATACAAGTTCACTGTATTCATGGCACTGCGGCTCAACGCTCGCTAAACCTTTCTGAAACTAAAGAGGTTACACCCAGCGAGTATAACGTAGCAACCCTTTCTTGTCAGATAGTGCTCAATGTACATGCCAATGGCTGCTAATGGTGATCGCAGCCTGCGCGTTAACTAAAAGCCGGATGCTCCTGTCTCTCATTCCCCATTAGCAGCCATTGACATGTACATTGAGCACTATTTTTTATTGTTCAACAACGCACAGAAGAAGTCTCTCACCGGCACCACCTTGGAGGTCAAAATGTTATACTTGTTACATACTACGGGAGACGAACGGGTGCCGCTATAAGGAGCTTTGCCCCTAAAACTCTGGCTACGCTCCTGAACCTCACCTCAAAAATGTTTAGTGCAATACAAAAGAAAATGGCCGCGTGAACGCGCGCGCACAGTATACGATAAGCTGTAACATACCTAATTATTTTTTCTTAACTGTGCTGTCCATCGTCGATTTATTAAAGTGGTGGTTATTTCCTTTACGGTGTCATCCTCCACTCATAGGGATAAATCACGCCAACAGCTGCGTCCATGGCGTTTTCTTGAAGGCTGAGTCACCTGAAGTTTTATCTCCACGGCACTCGGAGTACGCGTTATGAAAATACACCTGAGAAAGTGAATACATATTGAGATCTGCAAGGTTACATGCATGCTTCTACCGTCACTCTATTGAGTGTAGCAATATTCTGCGTGGTGGGTAAAGTGGATATATATACACATATCAGACATGGCACTCGACAATCGCGGAATCTGCCAATAAAATGTACACCCTTTTCGTAGACCTCACGAAGTATTGCGGCCAAACATTTTTGCTCGAAAAAAATGTGCAAGACCATGGTGCCCCATCAATGTTTGCTTGTTTTTTTCCAAAATGTGCGCAATAGAAAAAATTATATAAAATCAATATTTGTTTGTGGAACTTCGAAACAGTGCTTGAGCTACTAAAGAGGTTTTTGTTTTATGCGTGCTACTAAAGCATTAAACTTTTGCGTTGACCTAGCAGCTAGGCTTTTTCAAAAAACACAAAAATCGTCAAAGTTCGCCATTTTTTTTATACTAGCTGCAACGCTCTCTGAGCAATCTTAATATTATTGTGATTTTCAGAAATACTTACTTTCGTAAAAAATGTTTAGGGGCGAAATATACTTTAAATCTTTCGAAAAAAAGTTAAAATGGCAGAAATATGCGATTCCCATATTTGACCGTATTTTCATACTGATGCGGTCTAAAGAAAAACTCTCACGATGCGGCGTTTGGTATACCACTCTATGGTTAAGTAATGAAGAACGTCTAATCCAATTATTTTTCGTTTTAAGAAAAAAAAAATGAAGTTTGCCTTCAGAACGCTTGCTGCGTTCCTTTGTTTCCACTTCACCGCAAAGCACCTGGTCGCCCCTTCGGCTAACACTCATTACAAGCAGCGACAAGGTGCGAAATGTATGTAGGCGGCTTGTGAGTGGTCGAAAGTCTTGTTGCTTTGATGTCAAGGCCACGAGTATTAAGTTCGCTTTACGATGTGAGCTTGCTTGGCGTGCCCATCGGAAAGACTATGGAAGCTGCGCAGAAGTACATTGCGCTTTCCCTTACGTACGGTCTGTACCCATTAAATTTTTCACAAAAATGTTGGTGACGTATACCATTTGCAGCGACAGATTACTCTCTAGCTCTCTAGGTAGTAATTTATAAAACCATAGAGTTTTATTAATGAATCTCTATGTATGGAACAATGGAGGAAGGAATCAACTTTCCTTCATCCATGAATAAGGTTTTATAATGTTTTATAAAGCTTCTTATCATAAGAAACTAATGGTCATAGCAGTAGAGTATCACACTGCATAGAGTTTGATAATTGTACAATTCTCTATGTCTGTTGGGATCACTGTGATGATGTTCGTGCTCTGCGCTTCCTTGCTGTGGAACACTGTCTCGGAGGCTATGCGTAGGGTCGTGTTTACAACTTGGATTGTTCATGGTGCTTTAGCATATTACCATATTTTGCCTCTTTAAAGTTTTAATTGCATACGTCACTAAAAAATTGTATTAGTGTTAGTTTGCAGTTGGACGCAACGTACTGTTGTCCGCGTTTTCTTGTAGTTATGTCATTTAGTTTAAAATAGTAGTCAAATCTGGCCACCTGGCACAAGCCGACAGAAACCGAAACTAGCTGCCCGTAGGTATGGCGACGCCCATGTTGCGTAGTAATGCCGTGATTTTCATTAGTAAAACCATAGCACGACAGCCCTCACGATGCATGTCTCACAAGCGAATAGTCGAAAAAACGCTTCGTTACGGCGTGCCCGTAAGCATAGTCGCGTCCGCATCGATGGCCACTTACCTGCTTGCGCGCAAACGGCCCCTGACTGTGCTGGCCAAAAGACCCACCAAGGAAATGAGGGATGCAGCGATTCGGGTGAGCAGTCGCGTCAATCATTCCAATTCTTACTAGTCAATTAACTAATCATCTTTGATGTCGCAGGAGGATCGCGAGGAAGCCGAGCACACGATGCACTTGACTCAGCGCGAACGGCGATTCATTCGGTTTGCTTCGGTTGAGTACGAAGGCCAACTTTACATGACACCCGAAGACTTTCTCGAATCGCTGACGGAATCAGAACCCAGACGTGAGTTGAAGCATCAGTCTTGTCAGGTTCAGTACGTTAAGACTCTGCTAGGTGAGCTTGAATGCTCGGATCAGCCTGACTGATGATGTTTCAGTACTTACATAAACTTGCTCCCGTTTCGCTTTGCCAGCCCGATTGCACAGGCATCACCTGTCGAAGAAAGAGCTCGATCACATGCTGGAACAAACACCAGCGAGAAAATACGGATCCACGAAACTTTTCAGAGATCTCAGGGAGCGTGGTAAGTTTCGGGTGCCAAGTTTCGGCCATTTTTCGGGACATGCGTACGTATCTACTTCAGCTTTTATTCGCTGCAAGCTATTTGACCTTAACCTTATATTTATATTTATATTTTACAGGAATCATATCATACACTGAATACCTGTTCCTTCTCTCTGTATTGACAAGTAGGTGTTGGAGAAGGTGCGACACGCGAATACATACCTCCATAATTGCACTGTTATTTTATTTTCAGAACCACAGTCAGGATTTAGAATCGCGTTCAACATGTTCGACACTGATGGCAACCAAAGAGTTGATAAGCAAGAATTTCTTGTGGTGAGTGATGGTTGTAGGGGGCATTATTGTTGATGTGTATGCAGCATATCTGTATTGATTATTAAGGCCCTCTCAGAATATCCAGCGCATAACATATCATTTCTATTTATTTTTATTTATTAATCTTATGTATTTTTTTGCCAAAGGTGGTTGGAGCAAGTCAGACACACTTAATAATTTGTATAGTTGTGGCACTAATGTTACACCGTTTAAGTATACACATATGGAGTTTTCTTTATGATTAATAATTCTTCGATTCTAGCTCTTAGTTCAATGTTCAATATATAAGAATGGTTTGCCCATGTTTGATTTATGGCTAAACCAAAATATTTAATGATGCTACAGTAACATATGTCTATGCATTCTGTTTATATCTTCAATGCATTATGCTTATGCTATGAGGCCTTGATGTTCACATACAATAAGGAGGTATGCAATAAACATATTGAACAAATGGAATAATTGAAATCTTGTAATCACTAAAGTAATGCATAATTATATAAATAATCAAGTGATATGCTTTACTTCTTGTAGTCAGCACATAGTGGCTTGTCTTCAGATCATACATTACGCTCCAAGAACACTGTCTATCAGTCTATTGGTTACTTGTTGTCTTGATTATCAGTTGTTTTCATATAATACTCATCTTATTGTAATTAGAAATAGCTGAGTAAAGCCGGCTTGCTGGTGCTTTCCTTGTATTCATGGTAACACATCAGATTCCTAGTCTCTATATCATCAAGCAAGGTTTAGGACTTTCCAGGACTTAATGTAAGCCACAGCATTTCACACTGTCACCATATCATTGACCTTCAGTGCCTGCTTATAGGTGTAGTGTATTCTTTTGTAGTGAAAGTGTGGATTTACTGTAGCAACTCAATCATATTTAATGAAAGTGCATTGACCTAAATCAGAGGTGATAATTGAGTTTCATGCAAGTAATCATGATACTGATGTGCGGTATAAATTCCAAGGTATCAAAAACTGATTTTTAGTGACTTTACATGTATTGGCTTTAATTTGTGCTCTATGCATTTTCACAATTACTATAACTAGTAGACAATATACACGTCTACATGCCTTCTTTGTCACAATGAGCAAGCATGTGAGCATGAAGTAATCATCTTTCTTTTATGACAGCCTCGCACATACCCGAAATGTCTTACGTTGTTCTTTATTTTAGCCTCTACCTAAATCAACTTCTTTTTACCCTTTATGATGATTTTCTTTTGCACAAATGCATGTATGCAATATCAGGTCCTGCAAATCCTTGTAGCAGCACTTTTTTTCAAAAAGTCTGGAAAGCTTGGACTTTTTACAGATGTTCCTCCGGATGTTGTAAGTTTATTTTGTTGTGTTTGGGTGCATTGTTTTTCTATGGCTGGCAGAAAATAATTGCATGGAATTTAGCTTGCTGGATTGACATGTAATGTGGCTGTTGTTCTGTGTGTATGTTTTTTTTTTTCATCATGAACAACTCAGCTGTGTGCTTAGAGGAAGCAAAATTTTTCACTTTATGCAAAGTGGAAATGGCTGGAGTATGTATATGAACTTCGCGGTCATTGGTGTCAGTTGTGCTAGTAAAAGATGGCAAAAAATTATGGTGCATTACAAGTATACACTGTGAATTGAAAGCCACACAGCTCTTAGCTGCTAAACTATCAACTTGATTTTACTCATTTTATATTTGTCCAGTTCGAACAGAAAATGCTGTATGCTTTTCATGTGAATGAAAATAGGTTCAGAGAGAGGGAGAGAAATAAACGTTTATTTTGAAACAATCTTAACAAACCTTTCTGAAACATTTTCAAATGTCAGTCTGTCCTCAACATAATCAAGAGCTGATGGATTTGATATTTAAAGATTGAAAGTGATCCACATTAACATATTTGTATGTGATCTAACGACAAGCTTATCATATGTAAATAAAAAATAAGTATCAGTCTTTTTCTTTTTAGCTTTATGATGTAGCCTCACAGATTGTCTTTACTGCAAGTAAATGTAAATGAGGTATCTGTTTTGATAGCACGAGAAACAAGTTCGAAGGAACTCTAGATTCTAGTATTATTCAGACCGCTTTCTGCACCATAGTTTTTTGCCAGACTATTGTGAGCATGCATGCATACCCTGCTTGCAAGTGCTAGAAATATGGCAAGATCTGCATTCTGTAAATGTTTAAAATAGCCTAAAAATATCTAACACATGCTTTGGTTACCGACTGTGAACAGCTGAATAGGTGTGCACTCTTATTGCGTTGCTGGCACTTACCACACCAGTTCAGCGACTATGCATGAGGCTGAGGTTTTAAATCTGGACCGTATATTGTGCATATTGAAGGGGGCTCGAATGCCAGAAGACTCACACACATTGCTTCGGTTTCATCGGGCAGGGCCCCTCATTAGGTCTCACTGCATAACTTTGCTATTCGCTGGAAATTAAAAAAAAAAACTCACATACAATTTTTTATAATGTCTCAGATTGGTTAATATTATATTTACTTATATGTATTTAATATGTGTTAGTTTAATTACGTAAGACAAGTGGGAACAAGACATTTGCCACCAGTAGTGGTTGCAGGCATAGATGCTACATCATTCTTTCATAACTATCGATTTGCAAGCTACTTTTACTCCCTGCCTTTTCCAACACTTGAACTGAGTAATTAGGTCATGTTTGTGGTGCAATTTCTCTCTTCTTTTTCCTTCTTCTTTCCCACTTTCTACACTGAAGCACAATCCTATGGTAGCATTGCATCCTATGCATTGGCCAGCTTATTGAAGTAATGTGCAATAACCAATGATACATTGCATCTTACACAAAGTGAAAGCCACCTTTTCTTACTTTTTCAGAAAAAAGTCACATACACACTTCATGTTATAATTTTTGGCCATTCTCACGATGAGCAGCCACGCGATATTTTGTAGCCGTAATTGCCACCAAGTGATCCATATAATTGCCTGCAATACACGAATCTTGTGAGAGGCCTGCTGAAGTATCGAAGGTCTAACTTCGATACCTCAGTGAGCCCACAAACTGTATGTTCCTTTTGTCTGCTAAACACCATTTGTTGATCAGTTGAATTGACCAATCAGTCAGTCACATCAAGTCATCTGCAACTATAGATATTTGGGCTCTGGATTATCGACTTCAAAGGAAGTGTGGCAGTTTGGGCTAGTTGGTATGACATGACGATAGTTATAGCACGAGAACAGAATGACGACAAAGAGTACGTGTCCTTTTTTGTCTCTTTGTCGTCGTTCTGTTCTCGCGCTAATTGTCATTTCAAAGGAAGGCTGTATATCAATTTCTTTATTGAAAAGCATTCGGCAAAGTTAGTGGGTGTGATGCATTCTTAGCCCCCTTCTCATGCTAATACTAGCCCTGCAAGTTCTCTTTCATGTCTGAGTATTGTGAACTGAGACAGATGTGTTACCTGTCATCTAGTGTGGCCTGCTTGGTGCAGTGAACTGACTTCTTTGGGCACCTGCACTTGCGTGCTTTGTATCTGCACTTGCGTGCTTTGTACCTGCACTGGCACTCTCAATGGTGTGCTTATATTACCGCAGGTGCCCACCTTTGTTTTGCACTGGTCACGTGCAGTGACCAGTTCAGTGAACAAGTGGTGGTGTGGACTCTGTGTTTACCTCTGTAAAGCTATGCTCCTCACTTTTCTGCCCCACTGTCACCTTCTTTCCTCTTTCACTCAGCTTGAAAAGATATTTAGCACTGTTGCACGCCGTGGAAAGAGGCTCACAGGAAATGCAGATGTGCCTGAGCTGGTAAGCATGTCTCTAAGGATGGGGCTAGTGACTATGCATAAACGGGTCATATAAACAGTTCATCTTGAATCCTCAGCAAAGACTACTATTACATTTTTTCTTTCTCCGCATGAAGTGAGCTTAAGATTTAGTGCTTTATGTGACTGCATGAGGTATTCAAATATAAATTTGATCGATGTTCAGTTCAGCTATATTTACAATAGTAATTCTCACTTTGAGGTATCATGCAACATTATAGATGTTTAGGGTTGCACTCATTTTAATAACTATATAAGAAGTGATTATGTAAACTATCACTACATATTACTTTTTATGAGCCTAGCTAACATGCACTGCTTTGCTGCATAAGGTTAAGTAATCTTTATAAATATGATAACTGATCAGAAATGTTTTTTATACTATGAAGGAATAAAAATATAAGGTTCCATCATTTTTTTTTCAGTATCAATGCGCTCATGCTAGAACTGAAGTGTTCAGCTCCATTGTTCTTGTGAACTTACAACTGTTCTGCCCTGAATTCCAAAATGAGTTCCAAACTCATAAAAAAGTACAGCTTTCTTGTGACAACTGTTCTGCAAAAATATTTGCATCAAAGCCCAGTGTTAAAAATCTTTTATTGTGTTATGATGTTTCTGGTTTGCATTTACCAGCAGAATTATTAGTGCTGCACTTGCCAGTGGGGGCACATAGCTGAAGAGCCAACTTTGCGGACATTTTCAATTTGGTGATTAGCTGCAACATGGTGTCGATCATGAGTATGGATCTTTTTTTGCACGAAATTGCTTACAAAGCAGTCTTGTTGCTATATTAGAGGATCTCTGCAATTCTTTTTGTGAAAAGCGTACATACTCAGAGCCACCTTCTAGAAAAAATTTTCTGACTAGTCAATATTAGCACAGTACATAATTAGAAATCGAATGATTTTGCAGTCACACCCTAAGAGCTTCTATTTCCTTATATTTATGGTGCTTAAAGGTGTGCCAAGCCTATGCAGGATGATGTGCATTGTGTTGTGCAGACCATCAGACAGATCTTTCATATTGACATGATGCCGAGATCACATGTGAGAAACCTCTGCTGTTTCATACATTTTAGAGGCCTAGTACTTCGATGAGATCACTCTTTGCCATCAAATGACGCTAATATCCCAGTGATAGGATTTCTATACTTTTGCTTTCACTAAAGACACTGCTTCGCTTTGGTTTTTCAAGTAATTTATTCATTAGATTGCGCATGTATTCCTGTATAAGAGTACAGAAAAGAGCGAACCACGTTGAAAACTTAAAAGGCAAATAGCTTTTCATCTAGAACCGTGAGCTTTAAGGTGCACATGTAGGAACTGAATAATTATGACATACCTCCTGGCAACTGTGGAAGTTTCTTTTGTACAAGAAGAGAAAAAAATGCACAGCAAGGTTTTTTTATTGTTTTTCTTCTACTGCAATACTCCTCTGTTCTTATTTTACATAAAATATCCCTTACTGTTTGTTTCTGACTTCAGAGTTGGTGTATCTGAGTCAGAATGGGCTGTTTCTGACATCAGTGTTGGTGTATCTGAGTCAGAATGGGCTCTATGTCTTTGACAAGGTGTGCTTTTGTGGGCAGCTGCGAAGTCCGCGCAGACTTGTTGCTGCTCTTCTGTTTATGTTGGCGGTGTTCTGTTGTGCTGCTGCATGTGTGAGCGTCTGTTGCTGCAAGTGTTCTGGGCTACTGTGCATCCCTTCGAGAATTGTTGCTGAGGTGTCATCTTACACTGCTACCTCTCAAACTTCATGAGGTGGTCCATACTGCTTTCACCCTATAGTTATTTTTGATGCATTGTAACAAAAATGATGTAAACTTTCACCTTGTTCTTCAATTTCTTGCTTCATAATGCTGTGTGTTTGACCACTACATTACTAAGCTGTATAGTTAAGTGGATCTCTCAAACAGAGAAAATGAACGTTTGTCAGTAACCAAAGTGGAACACAGAGAAATGGGAGGGACATTGTTAAAGGGCCCATAAACCACCCAGAGGCGGAAATGTAGATGTGGCATTCCAGTTGTGTACGAGTATGCAGTGAACGCTGGTGGAATTCCACGCGTTTTCTCGTTTCACTCTTTCCTTCGCTAGGCTGCGTTCGTAGGTTCATTTGACCACCTGTCCTAGTGCCCTTCCTCAGCGTCCGAGCTGAAAACATAACAGGCGCGTGCATGTGCTAGCAGAAAACAGGCTGTCTTTTGCCCAATGACAGCTTCTCTGGTAGGCAGCGTCGTTTGTATTGTATGCTAGCTGTTCTCAATGAAGGACAGGCATGGGAGAGCAGCACGTGAGCGTCTGTCGGTGGTTTACGGGCTCTTTAACATAAAGTTTAGGTACAAAGTAAGAAAACGGAATGAAAACTGAATCCTGAAGAATTTAATTGGCTAACGAATAGTAATGTAGAATTGATGAAAGTAAACTTTTTATTTTATGCAACCGTTCTCATTTTCTCTTTTCTTGTTGCATTTTTTTCTTTTGAAGCATGAGAAAAAGTACAGCATTCAGTTCAGTGTTTAAAGCTCCAGTTTTATTATACACATACTAAATTTGATTTGACAGTTTCACAATTCAAACCCCCCTCACAGAAATGTTCCATTGGCCAAGTTCCAATCATTGTCTTTGTTACATGCTCTTGCTATGCTGTGCTAGCCAGAAATGTGAAGGACAGCTTGATATATGTGTGCTATGTGTGGAATTAACATGTGTGTTGTGTGTCCCTCCTTTGCCATTCACCAGAGATTGTACACGCTTCCATCAAGGCTTCCCGTAAGGCCTCATCCAGTGGCAATCAGTGTTCATAACTCTGCATGCAAATGGTGGCTTTTATATGCTGCCTTCAAAGCTTCAATACATATTTCTTCTTTAGTTGTGCTCTCTTTGCTGGAGGCTTTCAGCATCAATTCCAGCTTAGGCAGCTGTGCACTTCTTTGTGTGTTTCCTGCTTGTGCCTGTTAGTTTAACTCACTGAAAGAATCATCTTTGTTCATTTCTGCATCTTCAAAATTATGAAGAAAAGTTTGTGACTGCAGCGGTGAGAACTTAATTTTTATATGTTTATACATTCACAAATGCAAGCACCGTACTTGACATGAGAAAAAAAAAATCTTGTAGGGATGTACAATGCACAACATTGACATTGTTTGCAGTGTTCTTGAATGAAACCTGCTGCTCTGACAGGCTCCTAGTTTAGTTCCTGGCTGGGGCAGTGCAGTGGTTATGATACTGACCCGAAAGGCATGGGTTCGATCTCACTCACAGCAGTGGCATTTTAATGGAGGCAAAATTAGAGAGGCCTGTGCACTAAAAAGTAGGGGCATGTGAAAGGACCCCAGGTGGGCGAAATTTCCAAAGCCTTCCACAGTGGCGTGCTTCACTTTTGTAGCCACGGTTGGGGATGGAGGAATTAACCCCCCTTCTCCCATAGAAAATTTTCAGCTTTGCATATTTATAATATACATATACACACATAAACACACCGATGTACCCAAAGAATGGTTGAACCCTTCCCCCGCGTCGAAAAAAAAGTTCTGGCTATGCCCCTGGCATTCCTCATAATCATATTGGGGTTTTTACACACAAAGTCTCTTGAGTAATTATCCCTATTACACGATGTACAGTGAGTAACATCACATACATGCGTATAATGACATTAAGTGTCAGTGGGTCTTCAATTAAGTGATGGTGCATCGGCGCAGCTTGCTCAGTTTGCATTGGTTGCCCAGCTAGTTGCTAATCTTCAATTGGAAACACATTACCATTTGTGCTAGCCAGGATTTATGTGAAAGTCTCAAGCAAGGAAGCATCTGACATTGCCTTTCCTGTCAGGCTGCCTTCATCTGCTTGTGCAAAATATGCATCTAATTGGCCTGATTGTGCGCTGCTGCATTATTAAGTTTGCTTCTGTGGATTGCTGGCTTATCTGCTACATTGCATCTTGTCTTGAAAGTATTTAAATAGGTACTTATTTGAATTTCCAGCACTTGGGGATCTAACCATGCCGGTTCTCTTTTCTCCTACCTAAACATCAGCAATGTTGAGCCTAGTTATGAGGCCACATATAAAATGAAAATATATTTTCATCAAAAAATGAATTACTGTCATGTATTGATTAATTTTATAATCAAGTGCACATCATTTATAAAATATAAAAGAAAATCATTTGTTCTTTTATGCTCATCTAGCCATAGCATGAAGTACTTATATTGAGAAACTAGTTACATAAATGCATACTAAGTTACTAATTTATACCAGGCCCATTACTACTCCTAATGAGATTATGATTATCGGTTTCCTTGCTGCAGTTTTCGTCTTGTGAGGACAGCAAACAGTGGTTTAGTTAGTAAATGCATTGCTTGCAAATTCCTCTGTCTTTTATGGCTGTTTTATTTGCGAGTATTTGGCTTGCAACAGTGCGCTTTCTGTATTTTTGCCATGTCATGCAATGTAGTGCCCCATAGTAAGTTTTGTACTGAGACTTTTGTCATGCTTCGCTTAATTCTTCGTGATGCTGCGCTGTAGTCTAACACTGTGCTTCTTGCCTGCTCCACTTACATGAGAACTGTGCGTAGTTTGGTCAAAATTTACTAACACCATTGCATTTGATTATTTCACGTGAAAGATGTGTAAATGAACTCTGTAACTCCATGCTTGAGAATTTTTAACCATTCAAAGCAGCTTAAATATTTAACCTCTGGGTAATAGTCAAACTTTATATTTTGTAAATGTTAGGCTATAGGTCTAACCTGTTGAGCCTGGTACCTAGACATTTCAGTGAGTGAAACTTCTTATTTTCTAGCTAACAAGACCAATGCCTCTTGTTTTCTAAAAACTCTTAGTTCTTCAATTTGAAACGAGTATGCAATATAGGTGTGTTTATCAGCTTAAAAGATGTAACATTGGAGAAAGCATGTGGGAAGATCACACCTAAATGTTAGGCACAGCATTAGTAAACCATTCAAAACCTCTTAGATCGAACCCAAGAAACTTCAAGAAGTAAACAAAGGAACTTATTAACTGCTTCACATTAGACTTGTGACAAAGTTTAAATTTTCTTAGGAGGACGGTGAAAGCAAGAATTACGACATTGTAGACACAACATTGCTTGTGCACTTGTTTGGAAAGAAAGGCTCAGACACGCTTAAATATGACGACTTTCACAGGTGAGTGCCAGTGGTGGCAAGATTTGTGTATGATCTCCTCAAATAGAGTTTATTTGTGTAATACTGAACCATTCTGATCAAAGAAATTATCTTGGTGCCTATACTTATGTGTGGTATGTCTGATATATTCGTGTACAACTTTGTGCTAATGCTGTTCATTAAGTTAGCATTCTTACACTCCATCCTTCTTACATTTAGTTGCTTGTGATTTTTCGTTTGTGTTACACCTAGGGAAAAAAGTGTTCTGAATAATTTTGATCTTACTTAAACAGTGGTGTTGGTGGCATACTACCACGCAAGCTCCTATACTTTTAAATTATTTGAAAAAGTTGCAGACATTGTTAGAGATTTGACTTAATTGATTTTTGAATAATTTTTTGCAGAGTGAAGAAAATAGTAAAGATTAAGTTATTTGCTCTACTGTTTGAAAATCTGATGCACTGGTATATTTTGATGGTTCTGTTTGTGTAACGAGTGCGGGCATATAAATGAAACATGTTGCTTTCTTTTTCTAAAACTAAGTCCTTCATTTTGTACTAATTGGTCTGCAGAAAAAAACGCACAATGTATTTGTAAATTATTGGACATGTACAGTGGCACTAAATACGAGTTTCAACACGGTGGCCATGGTTGAAGGGGCCTCAAAACTGTGCTGTAACATTGATAAATGTGAAATTGCTTTTGAATATACCAGTACTTGAAACAGTGTTTACGTGACTGATTGTTTTCTATGTCACTGCCACCATGCGGTCTTGGCACTGCTTAGACCTTGGGCAGCACGTTGCAACTCATATTTCTTGTGACTGTATGTGTACCTGTCCTTCATTGAAACATGCTTACTAACATATCCTCTGTGCTCAGGTTTATGGACAACCTTCAAACTGAAGTGCTGGAGCTTGAGTTCACAGAATTCTCGCGAGGGATGCCCTCCATCTCAGAGGTGGACTTTGCACGCATCCTGCTTCGCTACACATACATCCACAGTGCCAACTATGAGGCCTACATTGACAGGGTTAAGGACCGTATCCCCGAGGAGAAGGTTAGTTTGCTTTGGAGCATTGCTCCTTTAGTTCTTGCATAGATATGTTTGTGGAAGGTCACTAGAGAGAAATTTTGTGCAGAAATGTTTGGGTAGCATGGTAAAACTGAGTTGTGCACATATGAACTGGTGTAAGCGTTGAAGTTGTGTTATTCAGATGTTCTGGTTGTAAAATTTATTGTGATAATCGTATTGTTTCCCTGAGCTTACAAGCGCTTATTAATTTCTAATTAAAATCAATAAATATCCATACGCATGCATAGTTTTTGTGAATAGTTCTATCATTTATAACGCACTATTTCGCTGAAAAGGATCGATTTTTTATGTTCATGAAACTGTCCGAAGCTAGAAGGACAAAAAACTAGGACATATATGCCACATTATGAATTCCCCTTCTGACTCCAGCTCTATACTTGCTGTTCCATTGGACTGTAACACCAGAATTTCCTCTACTGGTTTGTAGGGGAAGTTCTAGTGCTTTGTTGACTGAGAAATCTACAACATGCAGTTGAAGAGGTTCATCAGCAATCCATTCTTTGCTAGATTTTAAGTGAAATGTATGCTTATGTTACGATTCCCAAGTGTAAGTTAGTTGGGATCTATTCAAAGAATAATGACATCAGCAAGTAATGAAATCGAGGCTAACTGCAAGCTGGCGGTATTAGCAATAGCAGTTACTATGCATGACAGCACATGCATGTAGTAGTTAGAAAGCAATGTCAGCTTTCTTGTACATTGCTTCTGGAGGGAATTTCTTGAATAAGCCAGCAAAGAGATCATGCCCATCATTTGATAGAGGCGTTTTTCGATATGCTGACCCTGACATGCCCGAGGCGAAGAAGGGGCGTCACCTAATGCAGGGTGTTAAGAAACCAGTGTTTGCAGGCCTCGTACGAAATATACCTACAACAGTAGATGAATTCATAAGAGAGGCGACTGTCATCGAGTGGACACTGCGACAACGATGCTGACAATTTGACCGCCTGCCGAACCACACGGCATTAAGTGCTAAAGCTCAGAACACTGCCATCTGCGAAAGTTTTCTGCGACAAATGATTAGGGAAATACTGCGTAAGGAACTTCGCGCCCTCTGCGTTCCTCCTACCCCGCACCTCCACCAGTGTCACGACATGAAAACAGAGGTCTTGCCACAGAGATTGAGGCACCAGAAGCAGGTCGATCTTTTAATTAGAACGCACAAGCGAGTTCTTCTTTTTCATCCTTTTCATAAACCTTCGTGGCACATGCACAACTGCCATCATTTTTCTTGAGCAAGCACGTTACAATATTAGAGGGATGGTATAGCTGAAACGTTACACTGTAGGGATAGGATAGCTGAAACTGATTTATTGTAAATATAGCTGCTGTATGCAAGAAACATTATAATGCATTTTTCGCTTGCATAGAAGTAAGAAATGAGCAGCCTTCGAATTTGAATTCTGTTCTGTGTACAGAGCTAGACTGCTAAGCGACCCAAAAGTACATTGTGCGCAATTATTCTTTCTTTATAAAGGATCAATTTCACTTGCTGCTATACTTCTGTGTTATGTTCCTAACATGTTTTCTAGTTATGTAATGCACTACTTATAAAATTACGATAAGATTAGCCTTTCCGAATGAATAGCACTTTCCTTTTTTTTCCCATCTTGTTTTGTTGCTGTGTTGTTTTCAGGGCATCACCTTTGACCAATTCAAAGCCTTTTGCCAGTTCTTGAACAACTTGGATGACTTTTCTATCGCCATGAGAATGTTTACATATGCAAACAAGCCAATATCACAAGGTACTTGGTATTCTGCGACCTAAGTATTTCTGCATTTTTTCTTTACACTGAAGAGGATTGTGTTTTGAAAACTGGATATTTTTAATATAAACAGGAAGTAAAGATCATATGCATGCATTTTCTTAAAGCCTTGAACTAAAGAATGAACAGCCATAGTGCTGAAGAAACTAGCCATATGTCATTAGCAACTCTCTTAATACTAAATCAGTGTTTACTAGTGTGTCAGTTTATAATGTATTGACAACTTTCTCTCAACTGTGTAAAATTTTGCTGCTGTTTGTATATGCTTCATATAAAGGCTTTCCCTGGTGAAAATGTGTAATTGGCAATCCAACTATATTTTACTAATATTAACTGGAATCAATTGGTTCTTGTTGGAAACTACCTGGTCCCAGTGGCAGATGAATGTGTCTCAGCTGGCATCCAGCTAGCAAGCAGCTGGGTCTTGCTACAAGCCAACTGCCCATGAACTGGAACTATGACCAGTTGAACTGAAAGCAACAACGTATATTCTCGATGCAAAAATTATGCATTAGGATTTAGCTGTGTAGTTAGTGTGTAGCAAGGAAACAAATTATCGATAATTAATTTGTCAGAACACAACGTTATACTGACTGCTTGTCCTTAAGACTGGTGCAGCTGGTCTCACTCATGTAGCGAGCTTGTGAGGTTCATATCTTTTCAATTTTGTAGCATATAAGCTGGGGTTCGCTGTGTGTGTCTCTAAAATGGAAGCTTAATTGAAAATTTCATTCTACATTTTCACATTGGCGTATTTGTGTAACTTATCTGTACACACTTATAACGGAAGTATGCAACACAAATAACATGCATGACTAGTAACTGGCTAATAATTCTCTTGAAGAAGCCAAAGAAGTAGGATGTATCGAGCTTTTTTTCCCTACAGTACAATCTGTTTTCTGCCATTTTTCAGTGCATCTAGTTCTTTTTGCTGTGTTTGTTACAGAGGAATTTCATAGGGCAGTCAAGATCTGCACTGGCCATAGTCTAGATCCACACCTCGTGGACACAGTGTTCCAGATATTCGATGCCGATGGTGATGGATTTCTTTCCTACAAGGAGTTCATTGCCATTATGAGAGACCGCCTACATCGTGGCTTGCGGGTAAGAGCATCAGTTGAAGGCACTGACACCTGCCTGCACCGAAGCTCTTAACTACAGAATCAATACTAGTTTTGTAACATTGCAGCAAGAGTGATACTATAGTGGAGTTTGAATGAAGGTGAAGTATCGTGCCTGTTATTGTTCATGTTTACATGGGAAGCAGCACGCGGAGACAAGGCTCAGAAAGCGCGAAATGACAACACAGCTGCTGTGTAAACATCAACTATTACGGACTCGCCCAACTTTCAACTTTACTGAGTTTCTTGTTTTTGTCACTATCTAGTTGGTCATTTTGTCTTTCATTGTACCACTTGCTTTCTGTAATGTATCAAAAACTAAAAGCCGAACTTTGCTGGAGAGCCTTCTTATGCGTATATTATTAGCGCATGCGATTACACTCACTACTTCTCGCTTTGATCTTCCCACAGTAGTATTATGATCTAATGTTTGTAACGTGAACATGGCCTTACCGTGCATCGTAAACACATCTTCATTGCAGATCTTGCGGTACAGTTTTATTATAATAATTGATTGTATTTTTTGTACACACTGCGGTATAGTGCATATAACAAGCTGCACGCCTTTGTGAGAATAGCTATAGAAGTTAGCTGTAGTTACGTTGTCAGGCAGGTTCACCCTATGCTCCTATTTAATATTTTGTGCCATTTGGGTTTTCAGCTATGAACCACATACACAAAGTTTACCTTCCCAACCTTGTTCTATGTACTATGAACAAGAGTATACCTACTATAATTGACATCATGCCACATGCTCATGCCCAATACAATACTGATTGTTGGCACTAATGTTTGTGGTTCACAATGAATATGGCTACCTGCAGTCGGGCACTCTGTGTTTAGTGTTGTTCTGTTTTGTTGTACATTCTTGGCGCACGTTTTGAAAAAAACATGAGAGAAAAGCTTTTTCTTTTAAAACTTTACTATCTCTCCATTTCAATTTTCAATAGGAAAGCGTTAGTTGTAGTAAGTCATAATTGTCATGAGTATTTTGAAGTACTCATACTTATGATTTTGAAGGGATATTTTGGATTTTGGTTTGCAAAGTAATCATCATCATTTCTTGTCCATTTTAAGCGAGTGCTTAAAATTTTTGCTCCTGACTGGCATTTTGTTTGAAGACAGTGCTTTTGCGAAAAATGTGGGCATTGTTCTGTGAATTTCAGCACAAGACATTTAGACTCGTAAGTACAAAAATGCCACTCATGTGAAATTTGGCTGCAGGTAGCTGCAGCTGACTGTGTGGCATTGTTAGAGTAAAAGATTGTTATTTCGAACTTGAAGAGAACTATAAAATTGTTCAAGTTAGGCATTAAATTAGCAGCAGGTGCGAAAATGAATGGTTATTGCCCCACACTATGTGGACAGAACCCAAAGTAGCCACCCCTGGACTAGTTATTGCGACTTAAGTGCTACATTGTTTGTCACAGGTGATTTTGCGAATTATGTTCATGGAGCCTAATAGCGGACAAAAATTAATTTATCAGTTATATGATACACCAGAAAGAAGCACTAACATGCACTCTTTTGAGCAGTGAGCCGGTAATGTTGAAATAATATCGGTAAACCTGCCTGGCTCTAATTATGCTTTAAAACATGTTTATTTGCATGGCAGAAGCAATGCAATCAAAATTAAAAAGTAATCAGTAATTTATATTGCTTGTGGTTCTGTCACAACGCTATGAGTATAGTTTGTAGCTTGCCCAAGAGTTCCAGTGCAGTGTCTGAATTCTCATGTGCTGAGAAATGCCACTGTTTGTTGTTTTGCATGTCTAATAAGTATGGTTTGGTTTTGCAACAAATTGGGATCACTCAGGGTTGACTTCTGCATGCAGTGATGAGAAACTAGAGGCTCCAAGTTTGAATAAACCGTTGTGAATACCGACATGTTCGAATTATCAAGTTTTTTTTCCCATAGAAGTACACAGGGCTGTGCCAAGATCAGGGTATCAGTTCAAAGCAACTGTAAGTTAGAGTTAACCGGGTTCGCGTAAACAAGCTTTTATTCTATTGATAAACATGAGCTAATTGTATTAGTACAGATAACTGGTATGATGTCACATATTTTTAGATGTTAGTTCAGGTGCTTATAGTGTCTTTGGGAAAAAACAGAGCCAATAAATTTGAACCAGTTGAAGGTGCAATTTGTGTCTTAATTTCATTTAAAATGCAGTTGAACACCTCTACCTAAATGCTTGCATAACAATAATGACATTATAAAAAAAGATTCTTTATGTCATGGCTGTATTGTGAATGTATTGGTACACTACCTTTCGCAAAACAAGTGCTTGTATAACAAATCATTGCTGAGGTTTGAAGCAGTTTGTTATAAAAATATTTGACTTGCTTTCTTTGGAAAACTATTCAGATTGGCATACTGCGTCTTCTTCACTATCTGTACTGTGTATGACATAAAAAATATGTGAGAGATATGACAAACAATGAAGTGTTGTATGTATACGTGTGAATGTGAAAGTAACTGAGCATTTTTAATATACTGTTTGATAATTGAGAATGTCTTTCCCGTAATTGCATGGCTATGGCCTGGCTTTATAACAGTTCTGTTGTATGAAAAACTCATCTTTATAATGTACATAATCTGTAGGCTGCATTTAGATCAATTCATCAACCTCTAATGCTGGACATTAGCTCAATGACATTGCGCATAGTAAATATGCAGATCAAGGCCCTGATGGGCAAAACTACAATGGGAGCCTAGTATATAGATTACTATTACCTATAATTTTAAAGGAAACTCGTTTAACAGTTTTCAGAGGAGTCTAGTAAAAAAGAAGCACGGCACATAATGGAGCGCCTCACAATGTGGCCTTTTAAAGAGAACAGTGACTCGGGTATGTGCGGCTAAGCATGGAGTTGTGCATTTGATTCCTGGCTGTAGTGCCCACATTCCAATGGAAAGGAAGTTGAAAATGTTACTCTAGCTTTTAATTAGCTTGGAAGGTATGCAACTAGAATACTTGTGGTTGATTGATAATGTTTGACAGCCACATCATATACAAGGACGGAAGAAGATTCAATCAACAATTTTTTGGAAACTAAACTAATAGAAAGTTGGCACTTGCCTCGTTTTTACCTACCTCTTTCTCCGTACTTTGTGTACGTGTGTGTTCCCATGCATATATCTATTTCTAGGTGTCTTTTCGTACTAGGTGGAGCTTGTAGCATATAATTGGATAATTTCGATTTCATACTAAATTTTATATTAGGTATTTATTACATAGACCAGGAAAAAAATTGCTTTTCAGACTAGACTTCACCTGCTGTGAGTTTTCTTTTGCTGCAGTGTAAGCCTATGGTGTTAATGTTGTTGCTGTGTTCTTGCAGTCTCACCTGATATCTACGGAAGGATGGGATGCATTCAAGCTTTGCATTAAAGAAGAAATTCGGAGCCCTTGAAGAGGCGTTCTGTTACATTGTTAATTAATGTGTGGATATTTATATGTGTATGTTACATATTTATTAATTTCAGCTTACCTGCTACTTTGTTGCCTTAAACATAATCAAATGGTGCTACCAATAAAAGCATTGCTGTGACTCAGCTTGTGTTGTCTTGTTATTGTCTATCAAAATGTTTTTTTTTCTGATATGATACACAATTCGTGGCATTAGCAAAAAGAACAAAACTGCATGGCATGTACAGATCACTCACAGAAAACTTCGGTCATATTTGAAATAATTTGAAGTGCAACTTTTGTCATGGACATCTGAAGTACACACCTCATAAGCATCAAAGCGTCAATTTCAGGTAAACAGAAATGTGTTAATGTCCTGCTTCCACCTTTCTCTCCGCCTTCATAGCCTGGGGACCGCATTTCTTTCTGACAGGAATGAAACTTGGGTGCATAAATTTCACAATTGGATCACAGCAGTGATCTTGTATTTGTTTTTTTAGTAAGACTCAAATACTCTCTTTCTCTCTTTTTCTCCTCTCCCCAAGAAATGAGAACATTTTTGCTGCCCCTAAATGCGACTCGCAGGCACTTTTTCTCTCGATCTTTGCCGATCCGCATTCGATCTCTTGATTGCAATGAATAATTATTTTACAAATCTCGCGGCACACAGAAGAGGAAATTGGAATATTCGTCGCCTATCGGGCACGCGCGGAACTAATCAAAAGGCTACATGGCACATCATAGGTCACAGGTTCTTACAAGTTTAGGAAACGCTACGTGGCGTCTAGCGCATAATTGTGTGCTGTGACTCGAAATATGCAGTTGTTGTTGGGAGTATGTGAAACTCGCGCAGCAGTGTTGTGAAATCATTGTGAAACAACATATCTGCCTGAAAGGCGAACAACGGGTTTTCTGCGGTCGGTAGGGGTCCACTATCATCATCATCATTGCTTGTTCTCGGTTTTCCACGCCATCTTGTAAACCTTGTTAGCCAAAAAGATGGGCACGTTTCTGACTGCTGCGATTTATATTTGATTGCTACTGGAAGAAAGAAAGTGCCGTCTATGTGGACCGAAATGTGTTTCTACATCTAGCCGCCCCGTTTGTCATAGTCAAATTGTGAAGCATCGCTGCTTCGACAGCGTCGGAGCACTGCAGCGCTTCAACGCAACTCTCGTCGCACCCAATTCCTCCCAAGGTAAATTTCGTTTGTTTAGAAGTTGAGCCACGGCCCGAACGACTGATTATCGCTAACAAACAGCTCAGTGTCGTGTCGATATATTCTCTATCAAGTGGCTCCATCGACGCTTTGAAAGCGAAGGGAGCTCGTTCCGGGCGCTACCGGCTGTCGCGTCTTGTTTGGAAACGTTCCCCGTTTAAAAAAACATTAGTTTCTTCTTGTATTTATTTGCCTTCACCTAGACTGCAGCGTCTTTCGTATCTACCGATAATAAAACTTAAGAGTTCTAAAAGAAAGCGTTACTCAGTTCTTAATCCATCTTGAAACTGGGGTCGCCTGTCCCACAGCATGCCTTGGTTAATCTGCTTATGATCGATCATATGCAGGGTGGTCGTAGGCGGATGTTTCTAAAATCCTGTTGTAGGTGGTGACGCTGCATTGACCGTTCGAGTGGTGTTTTTTCATGCATGCATTGATTCGCTTTATTTCCTAGCAGCCATGAAAGAGACTGCAAGTTGTCTGTTTTTTCTTCAGTGTAAAAAAATTGCTGTAAATAGAAATCATGTGGTCCGGACCCGCTGGACCGTGGAATCAATGGCCGATTCATGCCTCCATGTATCAAAACGTGCCTCACGAACAAGGTAAGAACCGTTGCACGTGTGCAATTTTTATTAACATAATCTATTAGTGTAAGGCATTGACGTGCCAATAATGTTTTGTAGTCAGCATAGCTTAACTTCACTGCTACTTCATCACAGAGGGAAGCACCTATATAAGAACCATTTGTCTTTAAGATTTGGCGCCACGCGCATGTAAAAGGTCCACTGAAAAAAAGTGTTAGCAAAGAGAAGTGGGTAGGCATTTTCCTGGCATCGCTCTATAATGTGTGAAACGTAAACGCATGCGTGCTATTTTGAGTAACGCAAGTTACCAGTGCATTAAGTATGCATTGCCATTTTTCATTCGTTTTCTAATTAAAGCTAAGGGCCAGTAAATGTACGGCAATCTTGTATTAGAAATGTCATGGTAAAGTATGCTAGAACAGTGGAGTACCCGGACCGAGCTTCGAAAAGTGAAGCCCGAACAGGGGCAATGCACTCGTGGTGCTGTGATCGGTAGACAGCAATGTGTCGCCATTTTATGGCAGCGCACGCCTCTACCAAAGCAGTTCAAAAAGCCCGGGTTCGAATTGCAGCTGTAGATGTTGAGTTTTTATTTTCTAGTATAACTTGTTAAACCATATTGTTTTTATATTTTTCATAAAGCTAGCTTCAGTTGTTACATATTGCGACAAAAAGTAATTCGAAATGTGAAGTAAAATACAAGAACTTTGACAGTGAGCGTAATTATTTGTAGTGCCACGGCGTGACAATCAACGAAAACGTATTGTGCGTCTTCAACAGCTTTGCGAATACGATAAATCTCCGAGGCCATACCTTACGTTTTTGCTAAATGCCGTGCAGCAGTGCTGGAAATAATCACGCTTTCTGTCCATTTTCATTTGTCTCTTACTTCACATTTCAAGTTACTTTTCGTAGCATTATGTACCAACTGAAGCTAGTTTCAAGAAAACAAAGATAAACAATATAATTTTAGAGCAAAAAAATAAAAAAAGTCCACAT
>WOVY01007572.1:0-25436 GCA_013436015.1 Rhipicephalus annulatus
ACATGCAAGCATACAACATGCTGTTTTGAAAGTTTGAGATAGAAGCACACAAAACAAATGTGGCAAAATCATTTCCTCTTGTCCACCTTCTGAGTGATAAACACAGCGAAGTATCACAGACAAGATTCTTGTACCACAAAAACACTCTCATCAACCATTTCAACAATACCCGGAAAATCAAAATGAAAATATGAGCCCATTTTGTTTGCAAGACATTAGCACCCGTTGCAAATGCGGTCCATTGGGCATGATGCTGTAAATGCAAGCATACAAAGAACGTTTTGAAGGTTCAGTTGGAAGCGCTCAAATCAAAGTGCGGAGAATTAGTTCCTCTTGTCCACCTTCTGAGTGATAAACATAGCCATGTATCACAGACAAGAATTCTTGTGCCACAAAAACACTCTCATCAACCATTTCAAGCAATACCTCGAAACTCAAAATGAAACATTCATCTCCTTTTGTTTGCAAGTCATGAGTACCATTCAAATAGTTGTCAAATGAGCATCATGCTGTACATGCAAGCATACAACAAGATGTTTTGAAAGGTTCAGATGGTAGCGCACAAAACAAAGCGTGGAGAAATATTTCCTCTTGTCCACCTTCTGAGTGATAAACACAGCCAAGTGTTACAGACAAGCATTCTTCTGCCAGAAAAAACACTCTCATCAACCATTTCTAGCAATACAAGGAAACTCAAATTAAAAATTGAGGCCATTTGGTTATCCAGACATGAGTACCGTTGCAAATAGCTGTCCAATTGGCATGATGCTGTACATGCAAGCATACAAGATGTTTTGAAAGGTTCAGATAGAAGCGCACAAAACAAAGCGTGGAGAACTATTTCCTCTTGTCCCACCTTCTGAGTAATAACACAGCCAAGTATCACAGACAAGAATTCTTGTGCCACAAAAAGACTCTCATCAACCATTTCAAGCAATACGCGGAAACTCAAATAAAAAATTCAGCCCCTTTTTGTTTGTAAGACATTAGTACCATTGCTTTTCGCTGTCCAATCGGCATGATGCTGTACATGCAAGCATACAACAAGCCGTTTTGAAAGGTCGAGACAGAAGCACACAAAAACAAAGTGTGGCAAATTATTTCCTCTTGTCCACCTTCTGAGTGATAAACACAGCCAAGTATCACAGACAAGAATTCTTGTGCCACAAAGACACTCTCATCAACCATTTCAAGCAATACCCGGAACTCAAAATTGAAAATTGAGCCCATTTGTTTGCAAGACTTGAGTACAGTTGCAATAGCTGTCCAATCGGCATGATGCTGTACATGCAAGCATACAACAAGCTGTTTTGAAAGTTTGAGATAGAAGCACACAAAACAAAGTGTGGCAAAATATTTCCTCTTGTCCACCTTCTGAGTGATAAACACAGCCAAGTATCACAGACAAGAATTCTTGTGCCACAAATACACTCTCATCAACCATTTCAAGCAATACCCGGAAACTCAAAATTGAAAATTAAGCCCATTTTGTTTGCAAGAAATGAGTACAGTTGCAAATAGCTGTCCAATCGGCATGATGCTGTACAAGCAAGCATAAAACAAGCCGTTTAATTGGTTCAAATAGAAGCACACAAAGAGAGTGTGGAAAATTATTTCCTCTTGTCCACCTTCTGAGTGATCAACACAGCCAAGTATCACAGACAAGAATTCTCGTGCCACAATAACACTCTCATCAACCATTTCAAGCAATACCCGGAAAGTCAAAATTGAAAATTGAGCCCATTTTGTTTGCAAGACTTGAGTACAGTTGCAAATAGCTGTCCAATCGGCATGATGCTGTACAAGCAAGCATAAAACAAGCCGTTTAATTGGTTCAAATAGAAGCACACAAAGAGAGTGTGGAAAATTATTTCCTCTTGTCCACCTTCTGAGTGATCAACACAGCGAAGTATCACAGACAAGAATTCTTGTGCCACAAAAACACTCTCATCAATCATTTCAAACAATACCCGGAAAATCAAAATGAAAATATGAGCCCATTTTGTTTGCAAGACATTAGTATCGTTGCAAATAGCTGTCCAATCGGCATGATGCTGTAAATGCAAGCATACAACAAGACGTTTTAAAAGGTTCAGATGGAAGCGCACAAATCAAAGTGCGGAGAATTAGTTCCTCTTGTCCACCTTCTGAGTGATAAACATAGCGAAGTATCACAGACAAGAATTCTTGTGCCACAAAAACACTCTCATCAACCATTTCAAACAATACCCGGAAAATCAAAATGAAAATATGAGCCCATTTTGTTTGCAAGACATTAGCACCGTTGCAAATAGCTGTCCATTGGGCATGATGCTGTAAATGCAAGTATACAACAAGACGTTTTGAAAGGTTCAGATGGAAGCGCACAAAACAAAGCGTGGAGAAATATTTCCTCTTGTCCACCTTCTGAGTGATAAACACAGCCAAGTGTTACAGACAAGCATTCTTCTGCCAGAAAAAACACTCTCATCAACCATTTCTAGCAATACAAGGAAACTCAAATTAAAAATTGAGCCCATTTGGTTATCCAGACATGAGTACCGTTGCAAATAGCTGTCCAATCGGCATGATGCTGTACATGCAAGCATACAAGATGTTTTGAAAGGTTCAGATAGAAGCGCACAAAACAAAGCGTGGAGAACTATTTCCTCTTGTCCACCTTCTGAGTAATAAACACAGCCAAGTGTCACAGACAAGAATTCTTGTGCCACAAAAAGACTCTCATCAACCATTTCAAGCAATATGCGGAAACTCAAAATAAAAAATTCAGCCCCTTTTGTTTGTAAGACATTAGTACCATTGCTTTTCTCTGTCCAATCGGCATGATGCTATACATGCAAGCATACAACAAGCCGTTTTGAAGGTTGAGATAGAAGCACACAAAACAAAGATGGCAAATTATTTCCTCTTGTCCGCCTTCTTAGTGATAAACACAGCCAAGTATCACAGACAAGAATTATTGTGCCACAAAAACACTCTCATCAACCATTTCAAGCAATACCCGGAAACTCAAAATTGAAAATTGAGCCCATTTTGTTTGCAAGACTTGAGTACAGTTGCAAATAGCTGTCCAATCGGCATGATGCTGTACAAGCAAGCATAAAACAAGCCGTTTAATTGGTTCAAATAGAAGCACACAAAACAGAGTGTGGAAAATTATTTCCTCTTGTCCACCTTCTGAGTGATCAACACAGCCAAGTATCACAGACAAGAATTCTCGTGCCACAATAACACTCTCATCAACCATTTCAAGCAATACCTGGATACTCAAAATAAAAAAATTGAGCCTCTTTTGTTTGCAAGACATGAGTACCATTGCTAATAGCTGTCCATTCGGCATGATGCTGTACATGCAAGCATACAACATGCTGTTTTGAAAGTTTGAGATAGAAGCACACAAAACAAAGTGTGGCAAATCATTTCCTCTAGTCCACCTTCTGAGTGATAAACACAGCGAAGTATCACAGACAAGAATTCTTGTGCCACAAAAACACTCTCATCAACCATTTCAAACAATACCCGAAAATCAAAATGAAAATATGAGCCCATTTTGTTTGCAAGACATTAGCACCGTTGCAAATAGCGGTCCAATGGGCATGATGCTGTAAATGCAAGCATACAACAAGACGTTTTGAAAGGTTCAGTTGGAAGCGCTCAAATCAAAGTGCGGAGAATTAGTTCCTCTTGTCCACCTTCTGAGTGATAAACATAGCCATGTATCACAGACAAGAATTCTTGTGCCACAAAAACACTCTCATCAACCATTTCAAGCAATACCTCGAAACTCAAAATGAAACATTCATCTCCTTTTGTTTGCAAGTCATGATTACCATTGCAAATAGTTGTCAAATGAGCATCATGCTGTACATGCAAGCATACAACAAGATGTTTTGAAAGGTTCAGATGGAAGCGCACAAAACAAAGCGTGGAGAAATATTTCCTCTTGTCCACCTTCTGAGTGATAAACACAGCCAAGTGTTACAGACAAGCATTCTTCTGCCATAAAAACACTCTCATCAACCATTTCTAGCAATACAAGGAAACTCAAATTAAAAATTGAGCCCATTTGGTTATCCAGACATGAGTACCGTTGCAAAAAGCTGTCCAATCGGCATGATGCTGTACATGCAAGCATACAAGATATTTTGAAAGGTTCAGATAGAAGCGCACAAAACAAAGCGTGGAGAACTATTTCCTCTTGTCCACCTTCTGAGTAATAAACACAGCCAAGTATCACAGACAAGAATTCTTGTGCCACAAAAAGAATCTCATCAAGCATTTCAAGCAATACGCGGAAACTCAAAATAAAAAATTCAGCCCCTTTTGTTTGTAAGACATTAGTACCATTGCTTTTCGCTCTCCAATCGGCATGATGCTGTACATGCAAGCATACAACAAGCCGTTTTGAAAGGTCGAGATAGAAGCACACAAAAACAAAGTGTGGCAAATTATTTCCTCTTGTCCACCTTCTGAGTGATAAACACAGCCAAGTATCACAGACAAGAATTCTTGTGCCACAAAGACACTCTCGTCAACCATTTCAAACAATACCCGGAAACTCAAAATTGAAAATTGAGCCCATTTTGTTTGCAAGACTTGAGTACAGTTGCAAATAGCTGTCCAATCGGCATGATGCTGTACATGCAAGCATACAACAAGCTGTTTTGAAAGTTTGAGATAGAAGCACACAAAACAAAGTGTGGCAAAATATTTCCTCTTGTCCACCTTCTGAGTGATAAACACAGCCAAGTATCACAGACAAGAATTCTTGTGCCACAAAGACACTCTCATCAACCATTTCAAGCAATACCCGGAAACTCAAAATTGAAAATTGAGCCCATTTTGTTTGCAAGACTTGAGTACAGTTGCAAATAGCTGTCCAATCGGCATGATGCTGTACATGCAAGCATACAACATGCTGTTTTGAAAGTTTGAGATAGAAGCACACAAAACAAAGTGTGGCAAATCATTTCCTCTTGTCCACCTTCTGAGTGATAAACACAGCGAAGTATCACAGACAAGAATTCTTGTACCACAAAAACACTCTCATCAACCATTTCAAACAATACCCGGAAAATCAAAATGAAAATATGAGCCCATTTTGTTTGCAAGACATTAGCACCGTTGCAAATAGCGGTCCAATGGGCATGATGCTGTAAATGCAAGCATACAACAAGACGTTTTGAAAGGTTCAGTTGGAAGCGCTCAAATCAAAGTGCGGAGAATTAGTTCCTCTTGTCCACCTTCTGAGTGATAAACATAGCCATGTATCACAGACAAGAATTCTTGTGCCACAAAAATACTCTCATCAACCATTTCAAGCAATACCTCGAAACTCAAAATGAAACATTCATCTCCTTTTGTTTGCAAGTCATGAGTACCATTGCAAATAGTTGTCAAATGAGCATCATGCTGTGCATGCAAGCATACAACAAGATGTTTTGAAAGGTTCAGATGGAAGCGCACAAAACAAAGCGTGGAGAAATATTTCCTCTTGTCCACCTTCTGAGTGATAAACACAGCCAAGTGTTACAGACAAGCATTCTTCTGCCAGAAAAACACTCTCATCAACCATTTCTAGCAATACAAGGAAACTCAAATTAAAAATTGAGCCCATTTGGTTATCCAGACATGAGTACCGTTGCAAATAGCTGTCCAATCGGCATGATGCTGTACATGCAAGCATACAAGATGTTTTGAAAGGTTCAGATAGAAGCGCACAAAACAAAGCGTGGAGAACTATTTCCTCTTGTCCACCTTCTGAGTAATAAACACAGCCAAGTATCACAGACAAGAATTCTTGTGCCACAAAAAGACTCTCATCAACCATTTCAAGCAATACGCGGAAACTCAAAATAAAAAATTCAGCCCCTTTTGTTTGTAAGACATTAGTACCATTGCTTTTCGCTGTCCAATCGGCATGATGCTGTACATGCAAGCATACAACAAGCCGTTTTGAAAGGTCGAGACAGAAGCACACAAAAACAAAGTGTGGCAAATTATTTCCTCTTGTCCACCTTCTGAGTGATAAACACAGCCAAGTATCACAGACAAGAATTCTTGTGCCACAAAGACACTCTCATCAACCATTTCAAGCAATACCCGGAAACTCAAAATTGAAAATTGAGCCCATTTTGTTTGCAAGACTTGAGTACAGTTGCAAATAGCTGTCCAATCGGCATGATGCTGTACATGCAAGCATACAACAAGCTGTTTTGAAAGTTTGAGATAGAAGCACACAAAACAAAGTGTGGCAAAATATTTCCTCTTGTCCACCTTCTGAGTGATAAACACAGCCAAGTATCACAGACAAGAATTCTTGTGCCACAAAGACACTCTCATCAACCATTTCAAGCAATACCCGGAAACTCAAAATTGTAAATTAAGCCCATTTTGTTTGCAAGACATGAGTACAGTTGCAAATAGCTGTCCAATCAGCATGATGCTGTACAAGCAAGCATAAAACAAGCTGTTTAATTGGTTCAAATAGAAGCACACAAAGAGAGTGTGGAAAATTATTTCCTCTTGTCCACCTTCTGAGTGATCAACACAGCCAAGTATCACAGACAAGAATTCTCGTGCCACAATAACACTCTCATCAACCATTTCAAGCAATACCCGGAAAGTCAAAATTGAAAATTGAGCCCATTTTGTTTGCAAGACTTGAGTACAGTTGCAAATAGCTGTCCAATCGGCATGATGCTGTACAAGCAAGCATAAAACAAGCCGTTTAATTGGTTCAAATAGAAGCACACAAAGAGAGTGTGGAAAATTATTTCCTCTTGTCCACCTTCTGAGTGATCAACACAGCGAAGTATCACAGACAAGAATTCTTGTGCCACAAAAACACTCTCATCAACCATTTCAAACAATACCCGGAAAATCAAAATGAAAATATGAGCCCATTTTGTTTGCAAGACATTAGTATCGTTGCAAATAGCTGTCCAATCGGCATGATGCTGTAAATGCAAGCATACAACAAGATGTTTTGAAAGGTTCAGTTGGAAGCGCACAAAACAAAGCGTGGAGAAATATTTCCTCTTGTCAACCTTCTGAGTGATAAACATAGCCAAGTATCAAAGACAAGAATTCTTGTGCCACAAAAACACTCTCATCAACCATTTCAAGCAATACCTGGAAACTCAAAATGAAACATTCAGCTCCTTTTGTTTGCAAGACATGATAACCATTGCAAATAGTTGTCAAATGATCATGATGCTGTACATGCAAGCATACAAGAAGATGTTTTGAAAGGTTCAGACGGAAGCGCACAAATCAAAGTGCGGGAGAATTAGTTCCTCTTGTCCACCTTCTGAGTGATAAACATAGCCAAGTATCACAGACAAGAACTCTTGTGCCACAAAAACACTCTCATCAACCATTTCAAGCAATACCTCCAAACTCAAAATGAAACATTCAGCTCCTTTTGTTTGCAAGTCATGAGTACCATTGCAAATAATTGTCAAATGTGCATCATGCTGTACATGCAAGCATACAACAAGATGTTTTGAAAGGTTCAGATGGAAGCACACAAAACAAAGCGTGGAGAAATATTTCCTCTTGTCCACCTTCTGAGTGATAAACACAGCTAAGTGCTACAGACAAGCATTCTTCTGCCACAAAAAGACTCTCATCAACCATTTCAAGCAATATGCGGAAACTCAAAATAAAAAATTCAGCCCCTTTTGTTTGTAAGACATTAGTACCATTGCTTTTCTCTGTCCAATCGGCATGATGCTATACATGCAAGCATACAACATGCCGTTTTGAAGGTTGAGATAGAAGCACACAAAACAAAGATGGCAAATTATTTCCTCTTGTCCGCCTTCTGAGTGATAAACACAGCCAAGTATCACAGACAAGAATTATTGTGCCACAAAAACACTCTCATCAACCATTTCAAGCAATACCCGGAAACTCAAAATTGAAAATTGAGCCCATTTTGTTTGCAAGACTTGAGTACAGTTGCAAATAGCTGTCCAATCGGCATGATGCTGTACAAGCAAGCATAAAACAAGCCGTTTAATTGGTTCAAATAGAAGCACACAAAACAGAGTGTGGAAAATTATTTCCTCTTGTCCACCTTCTGAGTGATCAACACAGCCAAGTATCACAGACAAGAATTCTCGTGCCACAATAACACTCTCATCAACCATTTCAAGCAATACCTGGATACTCAAAATAAAAAATTGAGCCCATTTTGTTTGCAAGACTTGAGTACAGTTGCAAATAGCTGTCCAATCGGCATGATGCTGTACATGCAAGCATACAACATGCTGTTTTGAAAGTTTGAGATAGAAGCACACAAAACAAAGTGTGGCAAATCATTTCCTCTTGTCCACCTTCTGAGTGATAAACACAGCGAAGTATCACAGACAAGAATTCTTGTACCACAAAAACACTCTCATCAACCATTTCAAACAATACCCGGAAAATCAAAATGAAAATATGAGCCCATTTTGTTTGCAAGACATTAGCACCGTTGCAAATAGCGGTCCAATGGGCATGATGCTGTAAATGCAAGCATACAACAAGACGTTTTGAAAGGTTCAGTTGGAAGCGCTCAAATCAAAGTGCGGAGAATTAGTTCCTCTTGTCCACCTTCTGAGTGATAAACATAGCCATGTATCACAGACAAGAATTCTTGTACCACAAAAACACTCTCATCAACCATTTCAAGCAATACCTCGAAACTCAAAATGAAACATTCATCTCCTTTTGTTTGCAAGTCATGAGTACCATTGCAAATAGTTGTCAAATGAGCATCATGCTGTACATGCAAGCATACAACAAGATGTTTTGAAAGGTTCAGATGGAAGCGCACAAAACAAAGCGTGGAGAAATATTTCCTCTTGTCCACCTTCTGAGTGATAAACACAGCCAAGTGTTACAGACAAGCATTCTTCTGCCAGAAAAACACTCTCATCAACCATTTCTAGCAATACAAGGAAACTCAAATTAAAAATTGAGGCCATTTTGTTATCCAGACATGAGTACCGTTGCAAATAGCTGTCCAATCGGCATGATGCTGTACATGCAAGCATACAAGATGTTTTGAAAGGTTCAGATAGAAGCACACAAAACAAAGCGTGGAGAACTATTTCCTCTTGTCCACCTTCTGAGTAATAAACACAGCCAAGTATCACAGACAAGAATTCTTGTGCCACAAAAAGACTCTCATCAACCATTTCAAGCAACACGCGGAAACTCAAAATAAAAAATTCAGCCCCTTTTGTTTGTAAGACATTAGTACCATTGCTTTTCGCTGTCCAATCGGCATGATGCTGTACATGCAAGCATACAACAAGCCGTTTTGAAAGGTCGAGACAGAAGCACACAAAAACAAAGTGTGGCAAATTATTTCCTCTTGTCCACCTTCTGAGTGATAAACACAGCCAAGTATCACAGACAAGAATTCTTGTGCCACAAAGACACTCTCATCAACCATTTCAAGCAATACCCGGAAACTCAAAATTGAAAATTGAGCCCATTTTGTTTGCAAGACTTGAGTACAGTTGCAAATAGCTGTCCAATCGGCATGATGCTGTACATGCAAGCATACAACAAGCTGTTTTGAAAGTTTGAGATAGAAGCACACAAAACAAAGTGTGGCAAAATATTTCCTCTTGTCCACCTTCTGAGTGATAAACACAGCCAAGTATCACAGACAAGAATTCTTGTGCCACAAAGACACTCTCATCAACCATTTCAAGCAATACCCGGAAACTCAAAATTGAAAATTAAGCCCATTTTGTTTGCAAGACATGAGTACAGTTGCAAATAGCTGTCCAATCGGCATGATGCTGTACAAGCAAGCATAAAACAAGCCGTTTAATTGGTTCAAATAGAAGCACACAAAGAGAGTGTGGAAAATTATTTCCTCTTGTCCACCTTCTGAGTGATCAACACAGCCAAGTATCACAGACAAGAATTCTCGTGCCACAATAACACTCTCATCAACCATTTCAAGCAATACCCGGAAAGTCAAAATTGAAAATTGAGCCCATTTTGTTTGCAAGACTTGAGTACAGTTGCAAATAGCTGTCCAATCGGCATGATGCTGTACAATCAAGCATAAAACAAGCCGTTTAATTGGTTCAAATAGAAGCACACAAAGAGAGTGTGGAAAATTATTTCCTCTTGTCCACCTTCTGAGTGATCAACACAGCGAAGTATCACAGACAAGAATTCTTGTGCCACAAAAACACTCTCATCAATCATTTCAAACAATACCCGGAAAATCAAAATGAAAATATGAGCCCATTTTGTTTGCAAGACATTAGTATCGTTGCAAATAGCTGTCCAATCGGCATGATGCTGTAAATGCAAGCATACAACAAGACGTTTTGAAAGGTTCAGATGGAAGCGCACAAATCAAAGTGCGGAGAATTAGTTCCTCTTGTCAACCTTCTGAGTGATAAACATAGCGAAGTATCACAGACAAGAATTCTTGTGCCACAAAAACACTCTCATCAACCATTTCAAACAATACCCGGAAAATCAAAATGAAAATATGAGCCCATTTTGTTTGCAAGACATTAGCACCGTTGCAAATAGCTGTCCATTGGGCATGATGCTGTAAATGCAAGTATACAACAAGACGTTTTGAAAGGTTCAGATGGAAGCGCACAAAACAAAGCGTGGAGAAATATTTCCTCTTGTCCACCTTCTGAGTGATAAACACAGCCAAGTGTTACAGACAAGCATTCTTCTGCCAGAAAAACACTCTCATCAACCATTTCTAGCAATACAAGGAAACACAAATTAAAAATTGAGCCCATTTGGTTATCCAGACATGAGTACCGTTGCAAATAGCTGTCCAATCGGCATGATGCTGTACATGCAAGCATACAAGATGTTTTGAAAGGTTCAGATAGAAGCGCACAAAACAAAGCGTGGAGAACTATTTCCTCTTGTCCACCTTCTGAGTAATAAACACAGCCAAGTGTCACAGACAAGAATTCTTGTGCCACAAAAAGACTCTCATCAACCATTTCAAGCAATATGCGGAAACTCAAAATAAAAAATTCAGCCCCTTTTGTTTGTAAGACATTAGTACCATTGCTTTTCTCTGTCCAATCGGCATGATGCTATACATGCAAGCATACAACAAGCCGTTTTGAAGGTTGAGATAGAAGCACACAAAACAAAGATGGCAAATTATTTCCTCTTGTCCGCCTTCTGAGTGATAAACACAGCCAAGTATCACAGACAAGAATTATTGTGCCACAAAAACACTCTCATCAACCATTTCAAGCAATACCCGGAAACTCAAAATTGAAAATTGAGCCTCTTTTGTTTGCAAAATATGAGTACAATTGCTAATAGCTGTCCAATCGGCATGATGCTGTACATGCAAGCATACAAGATATTTTGAAAGGTTCAGATAGAAGCGCACAAAACAAAGCGTGGAGAACTATTTCCTCTTGTCCACCTTCTGAGTAATAAACACAGCCAAGTATCACAGACAAGAATTCTTGTGCCACAAAAAGAATCTCATCAACCATTTCAAGCAATACGCGGAAACTCAAAATAAAAAATTCAGCCCCTTTTGTTTGTAAGACATTAGTACCATTGCTTTTCGCTCTCCAATCGGCATGATGCTGTACATGCAAGCATACAACAAGCCGTTTTGAAAGGTCGAGATAGAAGCACACAAAAACAAAGTGTGGCAAATTATTTCCTCTTGTCCACCTTCTGAGTGATAAACACAGCCAAGTATCACAGACAAGAATTCTTGTGCCACAAAGACACTCTCATCAACCATTTCAAACAATACCCGGAAACTCAAAATTGAAAATTGAGCCCATTTTGTTTGCAAGACTTGAGTACAGTTGCAAATAGCTGTCCAATCGGCATGATGCTGTACATGCAAGCATACAACAAGCTGTTTTGAAAGTTTGAGATAGAAGCACACAAAACAAAGTGTGGCAAAATATTTCCTCTTGTCCACCTTCTGAGTGATAAACACAGCCAAGTATCACAGACAAGAATTCTTGTGCCACAAAGACACTCTCATCAACCATTTCAAGCAATACCCGGAAACTCAAAATTGAAAATTGAGCCCATTTTGTTTGCAAGACTTGAGTACAGTTGCAAATAGCTGTCCAATCGGCATGATGCTGTACATGCAAGCATACAACATGCTGTTTTGAAAGTTTGAGATAGAAGCACACAAAACAAAGTGTGGCAAATCATTTCCTCTTGTCCACCTTCTGAGTGATAAACACAGCGAAGTATCACAGACAAGAATTCTTGTACCACAAAAACACTCTCATCAACCATTTCAAACAATACCCGGAAAATCAAAATGAAAATATGAGCCCATTTTGTTTGCAAGACATTAGCACCGTTGCAAATAGCGGTCCAATGGGCATGATGCTGTAAATGCAAGCATACAACAAGACGTTTTGAAAGGTTCAGTTGGAAGCGCTCAAATCAAAGTGCGGAGAATTAGTTCCTCTTGTCCACCTTCTGAGTGATAAACATAGCCATGTATCACAGACAAGAATTCTTGTGCCACAAAAACACTCTCATCAACCATTTCAAGCAATACCTCGAAACTCAAAATGAAACATTCATCTCCTTTTGTTTGCAAGTCATGAGTACCATTGCAAATAGTTGTCAAATGAGCATCATGCTGTACATGCAAGCATACAACAAGATGTTTTGAAAGGTTCAGATGGAAGCGCACAAAACAAAGCGTGGAGAAATATTTCCTCTTGTCCACCTTCTGAGTGATAAACACAGCCAAGTGTTACAGACAAGCATTCTTCTGCCAGAAAAACACTCTCATCAACCATTTCTAGCAATACAAGGAAACTCAAATTAAAAATTGAGCCCATTTGGTTATCCAGACATGAGTACCGTTGCAAATAGCTGTCCCATCGGCATGATGCTGTACATGCAAGCATACAAGATGTTTTGAAAGGTTCAGATAGAAGCGCACAAAACAAAGCGTGGAGAACTATTTCCTCTTGTCCACCTTCTGAGTAATAAACACAGCCAAGTATCACAGACAAGAATTCTTGTGCCACAAAAAGACTCTCATCAACCATTTCAAGCAATACGCGGAAACTCAAAATAAAAAATTCAGCCCCTTTTGTTTGTAAGACATTAGTACCATTGCTTTTCGCTGTCCAATCGGCATGATGCTGTACATGCAAGCATACAACAAGCCGTTTTGAAAGGTCGAGACAGAAGCACACAAAAACAAAGTGTGGCAAATTATTTCCTCTTGTCCACCTTCTGAGTGATAAACACAGCCAAGTATCACAGACAAGAATTCTTGTGCCACAAAGACACTCTAATCAACCATTTCAAGCAATACCCGGAAACTCAAAATTGAAAATTGAGCCCATTTTGTTTGCAAGACTTGAGTACAGTTGCAAATAGCTGTCCAATCGGCATGATGCTGTACATGCAAGCATACAACAAGCTGTTTTGAAAGTTTGAGATAGAAGCACACAAAACAAAGTGTGGCAAAATATTTCCTCTTGTCCACCTTCTGAGTGATAAACACAGCCAAGTATCACAGACAAGAATTCTTGTGCCACAAAGACACTCTCATCAACCATTTCAAGCAATACCCGGAAACTCAAAATTGAAAATTAAGCCCATTTTGTTTGCAAGACATGAGTACAGTTGCAAATAGCTGTCCAATCGGCATGATGCTGTACAAGCAAGCATAAAACAAGCCGTTTAATTGGTTCAAATAGAAGCACACAAAGAGAGTGTGGAAAATTATTTCCTCTTGTCCACCTTCTGAGTGATCAACACAGCCAAGTATCACAGACAAGAATTCTCGTGCCACAATAACACTCTCATCAACCATTTCAAGCAATACCCGGAAAGTCAAAATTGAAAATTGAGCCCATTTTGTTTGCAAGACTTGAGTACAGTTGCAAATAGCTGTCCAATCGGCATGATGCTGTACAAGCAAGCATAAAACAAGCCGTTTAATTGGTTCAAATAGAAGCACACAAAGAGAGTGTGGAAAATTATTTCCTCTTGTCCACCTTCTGAGTGATCAACACAGCGAAGTATCACAGACAAGAATTCTTGTGCCACAAAAACACTCTCATCAATCATTTCAAACAATACCCGGAAAATCAAAATGAAAATATGAGCCCATTTTGTTTGCAAGACATTAGTATCGTTGCAAATAGCTGTCCAATCGGCATGATGCTGTAAATGCAAGCATACAACAAGACGTTTTGAAAGGTTCAGATGGAAGCGCACAAATCAAAGTGCGGAGAATTAGTTCCTCTTGTCCACCTTCTGAGTGATAAACATAGCGAAGTATCACAGACAAGAATTCTTGTGCCACAAAAACACTCTCATCAACCATTTCAAACAATACCCGGAAAATCAAAATGAAAATATGAGCCCATTTTGTTTGCAAGACATTAGCACCGTTGCAAATAGCTGTCCATTGGGCATGATGCTGTAAATGCAAGTATACAACAAGACGTTTTGAAAGGTTCAGATGGAAGCGCACAAAACAAAGCGTGGAGAAATATTTCCTCTTGTCCACCTTCTGAGTGATAAACACAGCCAAGTGTTACAGACAAGCATTCTTCTGCCAGAAAAACACTCTCATCAACCATTTCTAGCAATACAAGGAAACTCAAATTAAAAATTGAGCCCATTTGGTTATCCAGACATGAGTACCGTTGCAAATAGCTGTCCAATCGGCATGATGCTGTACATGCAAGCATACAAGATGTTTTGAAAGGTTCAGATAGAAGCGCACAAAACAAAGCGTGGAGAACTATTTCCTCTTGTCCACCTTCTGAGTAATAAACACAGCCAAGTATCACAGACAAGAATTCTGGTGCCACAAAAAGACTCTCATCAACCATTTCAAGCAATATGCGGAAACTCAAAATAAAAAATTCAGCCCCTTTTGTTTGTAAGACATTAGTACCATTGCTTTTCTCTGTCCAATCGGCATGATGCTATACATGCAAGCATACAACAAGCCGTTTTGAAGGTTGAGATAGAAGCACACAAAACAAAGATGGCAAATTATTTCCTCTTGTCCGCCTTCTGAGTGATAAACACAGCCAAGTATCACAGACAAGAATTATTGTGCCACAAAAACACTCTCATCAACCATTTCAAGCAATACCCGGAAACTCAAAATTGAAAATTGAGCCCATTTTGTTTGCAAGACTTGAGTACAGTTGCAAATAGCTGTCCAATCGGCATGATGCTGTACAAGCAAGCATAAAACAAGCCGTTTAATTGGTTCAAATAGAAGCACACAAAACAGAGTGTGGAAAATTATTTCCTCTTGTCCACCTTCTGAGTGATCAACACAGCCAAGTATCACAGACAAGAATTCTCGTGCCACAATAACACTCTCATCAACCATTTCAAGCAATACCTGGATACTCAAAATAAAAAATTGAGCCTCTTTTGTTTGCAAGACATGAGTACCATTGCTAATAGCTGTCCATTCGGCATGATGCTGTACATGCAAGCATACAACATGCTGTTTTGAAAGTTTGAGATAGAAGCACACAAAACAAAGTGTGGCAAATCATTTCCTCTAGTCCACCTTCTGAGTGATAAACACAGCGAAGTATCACAGACAAGAATTCTTGTGCCACAAAAACACTCTCATCAACCATTTCAAACAATACCCGAAAATCAAAATGAAAATATGAGCCCATTTTGTTTGCAAGACATTAGCACCGTTGCAAATAGCGGTCCAATGGGCATGATGCTGTAAATGCAAGCATACAACAAGACGTTTTGAAAGGTTCAGTTGGAAGCGCTCAAATCAAAGTGCGGAGAATTAGTTCCTCTTGTCCACCTTCTGAGTGATAAACATAGCCATGTATCACAGACAAGAATTCTTGTGCCACAAAAACACTCTCATCAACCATTTCAAGCAATACCTCGAAACTCAAAATGAAACATTCATCTCCTTTTGTTTGCAAGTCATGATTACCATTGCAAATAGTTGTCAAATGAGCATCATGCTGTACATGCAAGCATACAACAAGATGTTTTGAAAGGTTCAGATGGAAGCGCACAAAACAAAGCGTGGAGAACAATTTCCTCTTGTCCACCTTCTGAGTGATAAACACAGCCAAGTGTTACAGACAAGCATTCTTCTGCCAGAAAAACACTCTCATCAACCATTTCTAGCAATACAAGGAAACTCAAATTAAAAATTGAGCCCATTTGGTTATCCAGACATGAGTACCGTTGCAAAAAGCTGTCCAATCGGCATGATGCTGTACATGCAAGCATACAAGATATTTTGAAAGGTTCAGATAGAAGCGCACAAAACAAAGCGTGGAGAACTATTTCCTCTTGTCCACCTTCTGAGTAATAAACACAGCCAAGTATCACAGACAAGAATTCTTGTGCCACAAAAAGACTCTCATCAACCATTTCAAGCAATACGCGGAAACTCAAAATAAAAAATTCAGCCCCTTTTGTTTGTAAGACATTAGTACCATTGCTTTTCGCTCTCCAATCGGCATGATGCTGTACATGCCATGCAAGCATACAACAAGCCGTTTTGAAAGGTCGAGATAGAAGCACACAAAAACAAAGTGTGGCAAATTATTTCCTCTTGTCCACCTTCTGAGTGATAAACACAGCCAAGTATCACAGACAAGAATTCTTGTGCCACAAAGACACTCTCATCAACCATTTCAAACAATACCCGGAAACTCAAAATTGAAAATTGAGCCCATTTTGTTTGCAAGACTTGAGTACAGTTGCAAATAGCTGTCCAATCGGCATGATGCTGTACATGCAAGCATACAACAAGCTGTTTTGAAAGTTTGAGATAGAAGCACACAAAACAAAGTGTGGCAAAATATTTCCTCTTGTCCACCTTCTGAGTGATAAACACAGCCAAGTATCACAGACAAGAATTCTTGTGCCACAAAGACACTCTCATCAACCATTTCAAGCAATACCCGGAAACTCAAAATTGAAAATTGAGCCCATTTTGTTTGCAAGACTTGAGTACAGTTGCAAATAGCTGTCCAATCGGCATGATGCTGTACAAGCAAGCATAAAACAAGCCGTTTAATTGGTTCAAATAGAAGCACACAAAGAGAGTGTGGAAAATTATTTCCTCTTGTCCACCTTCTGAGTGATCAACACAGCCAAGTATCACAGACAAGAATTCTCGTGCCACAATAACACTCTCATCAACCATTTCAAGCAATACCCGGAAACTCAAAATTGAAAATTGAGCCCATTTTGTTTGCAAGACTTGAGTACAGTTGCAAATAGCTGTCCAATCGGCATGATGCTGTACAAGCAAGCATAAAACAAGCCGTTTAATTGGTTCAAATAGAAGCACACAAAGAGAGTGTGGAAAATTATTTCCTCTTGTCCACCTTCTGAGTGATCAACACAGCGAAGTATCACAGACAAGAACTCTTGTGCCACAAAAACACTCTCATCAATCATTTCAAACAATACCCGGAAAATCAAAATGAAAATATGAGCCCATTTTGTTTGCAAGACATTAGTATCATTGCAAATAGCTGTCCAATCGGCATGATGCTGTAATTGCAAGCATACAACAAGACGTTTTGAAAGGTTCAGATGGAAGCGCACAAATCAAAGTGCGGAGAATTAGTTCCTCTTGTCCACCTTCTGAGTGATAAACATAGCGAAGTATCACAGACAAGAATTCTTGTGCCACAAAAACACTCTCATCAACCATTTCAAACAATACCCGGAAAATCAAAATGAAAATATGAGCCCATTTTGTTTGCAAGACATTAGCACCGTTGCAAATAGCTGTCCATTGGGCATGATGCTGTAAATGCAAGTATACAACAAGACGTTTTGAAAGGTTCAGATGGAAGTGCACAAAACAAAGCTTGGAGAAATATTTCCTCTTGTCCACCTTCTGAGTGATAAACGCAGCCAAGTGTTACAGACATGCATTCTTCTGCCAGAAAAACACTCTCATCAACCATTTCTAGCAATACAAGGAAACTCAAATTAAAAATTGAGCCCATTTGGTTATCCAGACATGAGTACCGTTGCAAATAGCTGTCCAATCGGCATGATGCTGTACATGCAAGCATACAAGATGTTTTGAAAGGTTCAGATAGAAGCGCACAAAACAAAGCGTGGAGAACTATTTCCTCTTGTCCACATTCTGAGTAATAAACACAGCCAAGTATCACAGACAAGAATTCTTGTGCCACAAAAAGACTCTCATCAACCATTTCAAGCAATACGCGGAAACTCAAAATAAAAAATTCAGCCCCTTTTGTTTGTAAGACATTAGTACCATTGCTTTTCGCTGTCCAATCGGCATGATGCTGTACATGCAAGCATACAACAAGCCGTTTTGAAAGGTCGAGATAGAAGCACACAAAACAAAGTGTGGCAAATTATTTCCTCTTGTCCACCTTCTGAGTGATAAACACAGCCAAGTATCACAGACAAGAATTCTTGTGCCACAAAGACACTCTCATCAACCATTTCAAGCAATACCCGGAAACTCAAAATTGAAAATTGAGCCCATTTTGTTTGCAAGACTTGAGTACAGTTGCAAATAGCTGTCCAATCGGCATGATGCTGTACAAGCAAGCATAAAACAAGCCGTTTAATTGGTTCAAATAGAAGCACACAAAGAGAGTGTGGAAAATTATTTCCTCTTGTCCACCTTCTGAGTGATCAACACAGCCAAGTATCACAGACAAGAATTCTCGTGCCACAATAACACTCTCATCAACCATTTCAAGCAATACCTGGTACTCAAAATAAAAAATTGAGCCTCTTTTGTTTGCAAGACATGAGTACCATTGCTAATAGCTGTCGAATCGGCATGATGCTGTACATGCAAGCATACAACAAGCTGTTTTGAAAGTTTGAGATAGAAGCACACAAAACAAAGTGTGGCAAAATATTTCCGCTTGTCCACCTTCTGGGTGATAAACACAGCCAAGTATCACAGACAAGAATTCTTGTGCCACAAAGACACTCTCATCAACCATTTCAACCAATACCCGGAAACTCAAAATTGAAAATTGAGCCCATTTTGTTTGCAAGACTTGAGTACAGTTGCAAATAGCTGTCCAATCAGCATGATGCTGTACAAGCAAGCATAAAACAAGCCGTTTAATTGGTTCAAATAGAAGCACACAAAGAGAGTGTGGCAAATTATTTCCTCTTGTCCCCATTCTGAGTGATAAACACAGCCAAGTATCACAGACAAGAATTCTTGTGCCACAAAAACACTCTCTTCAACCATTTCAAGCAATAGCCGGTTACTCAAAATGAAAAATTGAGCCCATTTTGTTTGCAAGACATTAGTGCCGTTGCAAATAGCTGTCCTATGGACATGATGCTGGAAATGCAAGCATACAACAAGACGTTTTGAAAGGTTCAGATGGAAGCGCACAAATCAAAGTGTGGAGAATTAGTTCCTCTTGTCCACTTTCACAGTGATAAACATAGCCAAGTATCTCAGACAAGAATTCTTGTGCCACAAAAACACTCTCATCAACCATTTCAAGCAATACCTCGAAACTCTAAAT
This sequence comes from Rhipicephalus annulatus, assembly GCA_013436015.1. Taxonomy (NCBI): domain Eukaryota; kingdom Metazoa; phylum Arthropoda; class Arachnida; order Ixodida; family Ixodidae; genus Rhipicephalus; species Rhipicephalus annulatus. The sequence goes on from WOVY01007572.1 coordinate 19,539, forward strand.
GAAACATTCAGCTCCTTTTGTGTGCAAGACATGAGTACCATTGCAAATAAATGTCAAATGAGAATGATGCTGTACATGCAAGCATACAACAAGCTGTTTTGAAAGTTTGAGATAGAAGCACACAAAACAAAGTGTGGCAAAATATTTCCTCTTGTCCACCTTCTGAGTGATAAACACAGCCAAGTATCACAGACAAGAATTATTGTGCCACAAAAACACTCTCACCAACCATTTAAAGCAATACCCGGAAACTCAAAATTGAAAATCGAGCCCGTTTTGTTTGCAAGACTTGAGTACAGTTGCAAATAGCTGTCCAATCGGCATGATGCTGTACAAGCAAGCATAAAACAAGCCGTTTAATTGGTTCAATTAGAAGCACACAAAACAGAGTGTGGAAAATTATTTCCTCTTGTCCACCTTCTGAGTGATCAACACAGCCAAGTATCACAGACAAGAATTCTCGTGCCACAATAACACTCTCATCAACCATTTCAAGCAATACCTGGATACTCAAAATAAAAAATTGAGCCTCTTTTGTTTGCAAGACTTGAGTACCATTGCTAATAGCTGTCCAATCGGCATGATGCTGTACATGCAAGCATACAACATGCTGTTTTGAAAGTTTGAGATAGAAGCACACAAAACAAAGTGTGGCAAATCATTTCCTCTTGTCCACCTTCTGAGTGATAAACACAGCGAAGTATCACAGACAAGAATTCTTGTGCCACAAAAACACTCATCAACCATTTCAAACAATACCCAGAAAATCAAAATGAAATTATGAGCCCATTTTGTTTGCAAGACATTAGCACCGTTGCAAATAGCGGTCCAATGGGCATGATGCTGTAAATGCAAGCATACAACAAGACGTTTTGAAAGGTTCAGATGGAAGCGCTCAAATCAAAGTGCGGAGAATTAGTTCCTCTTGTCCACCTTCTGAGTGATAAACATAGCCATGTATCACAGACAAGAATTCTTGTGCCACAAAAACACTCTCATCAACCATTTCAAGCAATACCTCGAAACTCAAAATGAAACATTCATCTCCTTTTGTTTGCAAGTCATGAGTACCATTGCAAATAGTTGTCAAATGAGCATCATGCTGTACATGCAAGCATACAACAAGATGTTTTGAAAGGTTCCGATGGAAGCGCACAAAACAAAGCGTGGAGAAATATTTCCTCTTGTCCACCTTCTGAGTGATAAACACAGCCAAGTGTTACAGACAAGCATTCTTCTGCCAGAAAAAACACTCTCATCAACCATTTCTAGCAATACAAGGAAACTCAAATTAAAAATTGAGCCCATTTGGTTATCCAGACATGAGTACCGTCAAATAGCTGTCCAATCGGCATGCTGCTGTACATGCAAGCATACAAGATGTTTTGAAAGGTTCAGAAAGAAGCGCACAAAACAAAGCGTGGAGAACTATTTCTTCTTGTCCACCTTCTGAGTAATAAACACAGCCAAGTATCACAGACAAGAATTCTTGTGCCACAAAAAGACTCTCATCAACCATTTCAAGCAATACGCGGAAACTCAAAATAAAAAATTCAGCCCCTTTTGTTTGTAAGACATTAGTACCATTGCTTTTCGCTGTCCAATCGGCATGATGCTGTACATGCAAGCATACAACAAGTCGTTTTGAAAGGTCGAGATAGAAGCACACAAAACAAAGTGTGGCAAATTATTTCCTCTTGTCCACCTTCTGAGTGATAAACACAGCCAAGTATCACAGACAAGAATTCTTGTGCCACAAAGACACTCTCATCAACCATTTCAAGCAATACCCGGAAACTCAAAATTGAAAATTGAGCCCATTTTGTTTGCAAGACTTGAGTACAGTTGCAAATAGCTGTCCAATCGGCATGATGCTGTACAAGCAAGCATAAAACAAGCCGTTTAATTGGTTCAAATAGAAGCACACAAAGAGAGTGTGGAAAATTATTTCCTCTTGTCCACCTTCTGAGTGATCAACACAGCCAAGTATCACAGACAAGAATTCTCGTGCCACAATAACACTCTCATCAACCATTTCAAGCAATACCTGGTACTCAAAATAAAAAATTGAGCCTCTTTTGTTTGCAAGACATGAGTACCATTGCTAATAGCAGTCCAATCGGCATGATGCTGTACATGCAAGCATACAGCAAGCTGTTTTGAAAGTTTGAGATAGAAGCACACAAAACAAAGTGTGGCAAAATATTTCCTCTTGTCCACCTTCTGAGTGATAAACACAGCCAAGTATCACAGACAAGAATTCTTGTGCCACAAAGACACTCTCATCAACCATTTCAAGCAATACCCGGAAACTCAAAATTGAAAATTGAGCCCATTTTGTTTGCAAGACTTGAGTACAGTTGGAAATAGCTGTCCAATCGGCATGATGCTGTACAAGCAAGCATAAAACAAGCCGTTTAATTGGCTCAAATAGAAGCACACAAAGAGAGTGTGGAAAATTTTTTCCTCTTGTCCACCTTCTGAGTGATCAACACAGCCAAGTATCACAGACAAGAATTCTCGTGCCCCAATAACACTCTCATCAACCATTTCAAGCAATACCCGGAAACTCAAAATTGAAAATTGAGCCCATTTTGTTTGCAAGACTTGAGTACAGTTGCAAATAGCTGTCCAATCGGCATGATGCTGTACAAGCAAGCATAAAACAAGCCGTTTAATTGGTTCAAATAGAAGCACACAAAGAGAGTGTGGAAAATTATTTCCTCTTGTCCACCTTCTGAGTGATCAACACAGCGAAGTATCACAGACAAGAATTCTTGTGCCACAAAAACACTCTCATCAATCATTTCAAACAATACCCGGAAAATCAAAATGAAAATATGAGCCCATTTTGTTTGCAAGACATTAGTATCGTTGCAAATAGCTGTCCAATGGGCATGATGCTGTAAATGCAAGCATACAACAAGACGTTTTGAAAGGTTCAGATGGAAGCGCACAAATCAAAGTGCGGAGAATTAGTTCCTCTTGTCCACCTTCTGAGTGATAAACATAGCGAAGTATCACAGACAAGAATTCTTGTGCCACAAAAACACTCTCATCAACCATTTCAAACAATACCCGGAAAATCAAAATGAAAATATGAGCCCATTTTGTTTGCAAGACATTAGCACCGTTGCAAATAGCTGTCCATTGGGCATGATGCTGTAAATGCAAGCATAAAACAAGACGTTTTGAAAGGTTCAGATGGAAGCGCACAAAACAAAGCGTGGAGAAATATTTCCTCTTGTCCACCTTCTGAGTGATAAACACAGCCAAGTGTTACAGACAAGCATTCTTCTGCCAGAAAAACACTCTCATCAACCATTTCTAGCAATACAAGGAAACTCAAATTAAAAATTGAGCCCATTTGGTTATCCAGACATGAGTACCGTTGCAAATAGCTGTCCAATCGGCATGATGCTGTACATGCAAGCATACAAGATGTTTTGAAAGGTTCAGATAGAAGCGCACAAAACAAGCGTGGAGAACTATTTCCTCTTGTCCACCTTCTGAGTAATAAACACAGCCAAGTATCACAGACAAGAATTCTTGTGCCACGAAAAGACTCTCATCAACCATTTCAAGCAATACGCGGAAACTCAAAATAAAAAATTCAGCCCCTTTTGTTTGTAAGACATTAGTACCATTGCTTTTCGCTGTCCAATCGGCATGATGCTGTACATGCAAGCATACAACAAGCCGTTTTGAAAGGTCGAGATAGAAGCACACAAAACAAAGTGTGGCAAATTATTTCCTCTTGTCCACCTTCTGAGTGATAAACACAGCCAAGTATCACAGACAAGAATTCTTGTGCCACAAAGACACTCTCATCAACCATTTCAAGCAATACCCGGAAACTCAAAATTGAAAATTGAGCCCATTTTGTTTGCAAGACTTGAGTACAGTTGCAAATAGCTGTCCAATCGGCATGATGCTGTACAAGCAAGCATAAAACAAGCCTTTAATTGGCTCAAATAGAAGCACACAAAGAGAGTGTGGAAAATTATTTCCTCTTGTCCACCTTCTGAGTGATCAACACAGCCAAGTATCACAGACAAGAATTCTCGTGCCACAATAACACTCTCATCAACCATTTCAAGCAATACCCGGAAACTCAAAATTGAAAATTGAGCCCATTTTGTTTGCAAGACTTGAGTACAGTTGCAAATAGCTGTCCAATCGGCATGATGCTGTACAAGCAAGCATAAAACAAGCCGTTTAATTGGTTCAAATAGAAGCACACAAAGAGAGTGTGGAAAATTATTTCCTCTTGTCCACCTTCTGAGTGATCAACACAGCCAAGTATCACAGACAAGAATTCTCGTGCCACAATAACACTCTCATCAACCATTTCAAGCAATACCTGGTACTCAAAATAAAAAATTGAGCCTGTTTTGTTTGCAAGACATGAGTACCATTGCTAATAGCTGTCCAATCGGCATGATGCTGTACATGCAAGCATACAACAAGCTGTTTTGAAAGTTTGAGATAGAAGCACACAAAACAAAGTGTGGCAAAATATTTCCTCTTGTCCACCTTCTGAGTGATAAACACAGCCAAGTATCACAGACAAGAATTCTTTTGCCACAAAGACACTCTCATCAACCATTTCAAGCAATACCCGGAAACTCAAAATTGAAAATTGAGCCCATTTTGTTTGCAAGACTTGAGTACAGTTGCAAATAGCTGTCCAATCGGCATGATGCTGTACAAGCAAGCATAAAACAAGCCGTTTAATTGGTTCAAATAGAAGCACACAAAGAGAGTGTGGCAAATTATTTCCTCTTGTCCCCATTCTGAGTGATAAACACAGCCAAGTATCACAGACAAGAATTCTTGTGCCACAAAAACACTCTCATCAACCATTTCAAGCAATAGCCGGTTACTCAAAATGAAAAATTGAGCCCATTTTGTTTGCAAGACATTAGTGCCGTTGCAAATAGCTGTCCTATGGACATGATGCTGGAAATGCAAGCGTACAACAAGACGTTTTGAAAGGTTCAGATGGAAGCGCACAAATCAAAGTGTGGAGAATTAGTTCCTCTTGTCCACTTTCACAGTGATAAACATAGCCAAGTATCTCAGACAAGAATTCTTGTGCCACAAAAACACTCTCATCAACCATTTTAAGCAATACCTCGAAACTCAAAATGAAACATTCAGCTCCTTTTGTGTGCAAGACATGAGTACCATTGCAAATAAATGTCAAATGAGAATGATGCTGTACATGCAAGCATACAACAAGCTGTTTTGAAAGTTTGAGATAGAAGCACACAAAACAAAGTGTGGCAAAATATTTCCTCTTGTCCACCTTCTGAGTGATAAACACAGCCAAGTATCACAGACAAGAATTCTTGTGCCACAAAGACACTCTCATCAACCATTTCAAGCAATACCCGGAAACTCAAAATTGAAAATTGAGCCCATTTTGTTTGCAAGACTTGAGTACAGTTGCAAATAGCTGTCCAATCGGCATGATGCTGTACAAGCAAGCATACAACAAGCGTTTTGAAGGTTCAGATAGAAGCACACAAAGAAAGTGTGGAAATTATTTCCTCTTGTCCACCTTCTGAGTGATAAACACAGCCAAGTATCACAGACAAGAATTCTTGTGCCACAAAAACACTCTCATCAACCATTTCAAGCAATACCCGGAAACTCAAAATTGAAAATTGAGCCCATTTTGTTTGCAAGACTTGAGTACAGTTGCAAATAGCTGTCCAATCGGCATGATGCTGTACAAGCAAGCATAAACAAGCCGTTTAATGGTTCAAATAGAAGCACACAAAAGAGTGTGGAAAATTATTTCCTCTTGTCCACCTTCTGAGTGATCAACACAGCCAAGTATCACAGACAAGAATTCTTGTGCCACAAAAACACTCTCATCAACCATTTCAA
>WOVY01007573.1:0-35768 GCA_013436015.1 Rhipicephalus annulatus
GGCGAGAGTGGAAAAAATGATGGCAGTTAGTGGTGGTGTTTGCGAGCCAATGGTGGTGACGGTGGGAAGCACCGGCTGATGACGGCTAGAGGAAAAAAAATGGCAGCATATCCACGGGGTGTATTATGGAGAGTGGGGCGAAGCATCCGTCCGTGTATTCGTTCTTGCTTCCGTCCGTCCGTGCGTCCATCCATGCGTCTACCCATGCGTTCATCCGCCCGTCTGTGCGTGCGTCTGTACGTGCGTCCGCACGTGCGTCCATGCGTCCGTCCATGCACTCATCCTTGCACCCACCCTGCGTCCGCCCATGCGTCCATCCGTTCGTGCAGCCATCCGTGCGTCCGTCTGTGTGTCCGTTCGTCCATATAGTCAACACTCCAAGTACAACGATCTCGCATCTTTTCGTTATATATTCCGCATATAGAAGCAACGCCATCCAGCAGACATTCCAAGAACTAAACGAGAGGTGGCACACGCACACTTCTTACAGCTGGCGTTTTGTGTCTACTTCGCACCTTTAACCACCTCGAGTTCATCGTATATACGAGATCACTGTATTCATGGCACTGCGGCCCAACGCTCGCTAAACCTTTCTGAAACAAAGAGGTTACGTCCAGCAAATATAACGTAGCAACCTTTTCTTGTCAGAAACTGCTCAATGTACATGCCAATGGCTGCTAATGAGGAATGAGAGACAGAAGAATTTGGCTTTTAGTTAACACGAACGGTGCGATTTTTTCATTGTTCAACAACGCACAGGAGAAATCTCCCACCGCCACACCCTTGGAGGTCAAAGCGTAAGACATGTTACTCAGGCGTTACGAGATGACCTCCGGCTGTGCGGATTTCAGGGCCTTTCCAAGCTGTCCTCACTTTCTTTAACTTCGAGGCGAATGACCCACTGATGACAGAATAGTCGGCTCCAGTATCGACGAGAGCGGTCACGCTGTGGTCGTCGATAAGAACGTCGAGGTCACTAGTTCGCCGTCTCACATTGAAGTTAGGGCGTGGCGTCGGGTCACGGCTGCGTCGGCTTGTTCCGCTGCTTGCATGTTGCGTCGTCAGGTCACCTTCTGTAAGTGAGGTTTCGCCGTCAGGGCTTTGCCTGGTTGGCGTTGTGTTCGGAAAGCTCCGTCGCGGCGTCGTCGTCATCGGAGGATCTTCGGTAGTTCGTCGCACAGCAACCGCACCTCCATCGGTTGCTGCCCTTAATTTCCCGGATACGGGATCAGAGACCGGCCCCGCGTTGGGCCAGAGTACTGCCAGTGGTGCGGTGACGTGCAGCGGCTGGGCGACGGCGAACGCGAAGGGATTCGTGGTGTCCACCGAGTTCCTGTCAGGTAGTCGGCGATGTCACGTGATCGTTCTCCTGGCTGTGGACGCGGTGCATTGATGGCGAAGCCACGCAGTCCAATCTCTCGGTACTGGCTACGGCGGTATGTGTGTCCGGCCTCTCTGCAGTGGTAGCAGAGCGGGTGATGGCCATGGGTGCGCCAGACAACAGTCTCCCTCGGTGCATTGCGCTGGGCCGCTGGCGAACGGTATGACGTCGGTGGGGGTGGTGGCGGCGGTGGCGTCTGTCGACGGAAGTGCGATGGGGCCGCGTTTTGGCGTGGGCGGGGAGGAGCGTTGTGGCGCAGTGCAGCGGTGTAGCTCATAGCTTCCGGCTCGGACAGCGGTGCGTGGGGAATTTGAAGCGATTGCCGTACTTCTCGCACAATATCGGCGATGGAATCCACTTGAGGCTGCGCCGAAGGCAACAGCTTGCGCAGCTCTTCCCGCACAATCACTCGGATCGTTTAACGCAGGTCTCCGGAATGGCTGGCTTGAGCAGCAGCGCAGTCTGCAGTCAGGCGACGAGTATACTGTCTGGTGCGCATGTCCAGGGTCTTTTCAATAGTGGTCGCTTCAGCTACCAATTCTCGGACTGTGTTTGGTGGGTTTCTCATCAGTTCCGCGAAGAACTCCTGTTTGACCCCTCGCATGAAGAAACGAACTTTTCACTCATCAGGCATGTCTGGGTCAGCGTGACGGAATATTCGGGTCATTTCTTCTGTGAAAGTGGCGACATTTTCATTTGGTAGCTGAACCCGGGTCTCTAATAAAGCAGCGGCGCTCTCTTTGCGAGCGACGCTTGCGAACGTTTGCAGGAATGCGCCGCAGAAAACATCCCACGTTCGAAGCGTGGACTCCCGATTTTTGAGCCAGGTTCTTGCGGTGTCTTCCAAATAGAAGAACACACGACGCAGCTTTTCGTCATGGTCCCAGTGGTTGAGGGCGGCCACACGGTCGTGAGTTTCTAGCCAGGACTCCGGGTCTTCAAACGATGACCCATGGAAAATTGGTGGTTCCCTGGGTTGATGCATGACCATCGTAGGCTGGGACGCTGCGGTTGTCATTGTCGCTGCAGTCGCGGTCATGGCCTTGGTCTTCCGCGCATTGTCTTGTAGAAGCCCGTACTCCGGTGGTAGCTCTTGCTGTCGGCGGCTTGTTCGCTGCTCCTGGTTGGCGTCGGTGTCTTCTGTGCGACGTGGGCAGGGTTCACGGCTTGACGGGGGCGTCCGGTACATGAACGAAGCAGCACCTCCACCAGATGTCACGGGGTCTTGACGTGGCCGAAGACAGGAGACTTTATGTTGGGATTTAACTGTTTATTTGGGCGAACCTGTGCCCGGTAAACGTAAAGACCAATTACAGCAGCAGGCTATCACAGATAGCAGTCTCGGACTGATAGCGGCGAACGGAGCGTCGGCCTTCGATCAACAACTGACAAGCGGAGAAGCGCATCGGCATTTATCTTCTTGCCATCGAATGTTCTAGCGTTATCGCTGGCGGTGGCGTAGGTTACAGAACAATCCGTACTGTTCGCACAGTAGGCGTGATCTTATCGAAATGATCTAGTACAGTCCGGAACCTTCTCGAAAACTGCAAGCGCGGTTTGCGCTAAAAATTCTGGGGTGTTTTGGGACGATAACAAAAACTTGGGAAATGGACCGTGGCAATATCCACGTAGTGAATGATGGAGAGTGGGGCGAATTATTCGACCAGCCTTGCGTCCGTCTGTGTGACCGTCCATGCGTCTGTTTGTGCGCCCATCTCTGCGTTCGTTCATGCATAAGCTTTGCGTTCGTTCATGCGTCCATCCATGCATCTCTCTGTGTGTCCGTTCGTGAAGGGTCCGGTCAGTAAGGAAGAATGTTATCCTTTATTGATGATCGCTCGTGTTCATAAAGAAGGAAGAAAGGCGAAAATTCAGTGGTGCTTTGCGTTGCAGTGTATATATATATATATATGTCACAAAAGGCAGTATGCTATCCCAATTTTACTGGTCGGATGAAGCGTACATGGCCAGCATATCCCCAAGTGTACGATTACAGCGCTCTGTTATCCCATTAATTTGTGAGTTATAGGCTGTGGTATTGCGGTGTATGATGCGACACTCGCTCACCAGTGCTTTTATGGCATCGCAGAGAAAAACGTGGCCACGGTCGCTTAGTAACTCTGGAGGTGCTCTACGCCCTAAAACCAGGTTTTGCAGTATAAAACATGCAATGTCTTTGGCGGTAGCAGAAGGTAACGCAACTGTATCAGCGTACCGCGTTAGGTGGTCGATAGTGACCCAGCGGTTGCAACACGCAGTAGAGGGATGTGGACCGTAAGATCGATTCTGACAAAATCAAAAGCTCGTGCTGGGTATGGCAACGGCTGCAAGAAAACCGTGGCACCTTGATCGGGCATTTTGCGTCACTGGCACGTTAGGCAAGAGCTTACGTAACGGTGAACAAAACGGAACATACCGCGCCAGTAGTACAGCAACTGCAAACGAGTGTATGTTTTTAACATACCAGCGCAGCCACAATGCGGATCATCGTGGAACGTGGCGGAGATGTCAAAGCGCAGATGTCGGGGAATGACAAGCAACCACTTACGGCCGATCGAGCTGTAGTTTCGGTGGTAAGCAGGTTATCCCGAAACGCGAGGTGTCCTGCTTGACGGCGAAGCGTCCTGGAAACTGGAGCGGGCGTCCAGTTTGAGAGAAAGTTCAAAAGAGAAAAAATCCAAGCATGTTTGCGTTGCTCGGAAGGCATGTCTGAAATGCTGATGGCCAAGGCAGTACTGGTGGAGACAGGCGAGCCAGCAGGCTCTGAAGCCAATGGCGAACGTGACAGGGCATCGGCCTCGGAATGCTTCCGGGCAAAACGGTAGATAACACGGATATCGAACTCCTGTAACCGCAATGCCCAATGAGCGAGCCGACCATTAGGATCTTTTAGTGAAGATAACCAACAAAGGGCATGGGGTCAGTTACAATATCAAATGGACGTCCATATTGTCACGGGGTCGTGACGTGGCCGAAGACAGGAGACTTCGTGTTGGGATTTAACTGTTTATTTGGGTGAACCTGTGCCCGGTAAAAGGAAGGTCCAATTACAACAGCAGTCTCGCACAAATAGCAGTCTCAGACTGATAGCGGCGAACAGAGCATCGGCCTTCGATCAACAACTACTGACAAGTGGCGAAGCGCGTCAGCAATTATACTCTTGCCATCGAATGTTCTAGCGTTATCGCTGGCGGTGGCGTAGGTTCCAGAACAATCTGTACCGTTCGCACAGTGGGCGTGATCTTATCGAAATGATCTACTACAGTCCGGAACCTTCTGGAAAACTGCAGGCGCGGTTTGCGCTGAGAATCGTGTGGTGTTTAGGGACAATAACGAAAACTTGGGAAATGGAACCTGGCATTGCCCCCCTCTGAAAAAAGGCATCGTCTCGATGCTTTAACTAAAGATGAAAGTACAAATATAATGCAAGAAAGTACAATGAATAAATTACGATGAAACAGTAATACAAAAAAACACTGTTTCAGTTTGTTAACGCGCATGAAACGGCTTGAGGCGCGCAACATGCACGACTTCAGGTCGCGATCGGCGTCGTTGAGAGTTCGTGATGCCGTCGAGGACAACCTCGTAATCAAGTGGGCCGAGACGTTGAACCACCCTGTACGGTCCGAAGTAGCGTCGCAGAAGCTTTTCACTTAGTCCACGTCGGCGTATCGGCGTCCACACCCAAACACGTTCACCGGGCTGGTATTCCACGAAGCGTCGTCGAAGGTTGTAACGGTGGCTGTCTAACGTCTGTTGATTCTTGATACGGAGACGCGAAAGTTGTCGGGCTTCTTCGGCACGTTGAAGGTACTCGCTCACATCGAGGCTTTCTTCGTCGGTGACGTTGGGTAACATGGCATCGAGCGTCGTTGCCGGGCTCCTTCCGTAGACCAATTTGTATGGAGATATCTTAGTCGTCTCCTGCACCGCCGTGTTGTATGCGAAGGTCACATACGGAAGAATGGCGTCCCATGTCTTGTGTTCGACATCGACGTACATTGACAGCATGTCGGCGATCGTCTTGTTAAGCCGCTCGGTGAGGCCGTTGGTCTGTGAGTGGTACGCTGTCGTCCGGCGGTGGTTTGTTTGGCTGTATGCCAAGATCGCTTGAGTTAAGTCGGCAGTGAATGCCGTTCCTCTGTCGGTGATAAGGACCTCCGGAGCGCCGTGACGTAGGACGACATTTTCGACGAAGAACTTGGCTACCTCAGATGCACTGCCTTTTGGCAGGGCTTTCGTCTCGGCGTAGCGGGTGAGGTAGTCGGTAGCTACCACGATCCACTTGTTTCCGAAAGCCGACGTCGGGAACGGCCCTAGTAGGTCCATACCAATCTGCTGGAAAGGTCGACAAGGTGGATCAATTGGCTGCAGAAGTCCCGCTGGCCTTGTCGGCGGCGTCTTGCGTCGCTGACAGTCCCGGCATGTCCTCACATAACGAGTGACGTCGGTGGTAAGACGTGGCCAGTAGTATCTTTCTTGTATCCTCGCGAGCGTGCGAGAAACACCGAGGTGCCCTGCCGTCGGATCGTCGTGTAGGGCCTGCAGGAGTTCTGGTCGCAGAGCTGAAGGCACCACAAGGAGGTACTTAGCTCGAAGCGGTGAAAAGTTTTTCTTTTCTAGAAGACCGTTTCGTAGGAAGAACGACGCAAGTGCGCGCTTGAATACCTTCGGAACTTTGGCGGTCCTGCCTTCGAGGTATTCTATTAGGGCCTTAAGTTCCGGGTCGGCCCGCTGTCGTTCAGCGAAGTCGTCTGTAGTTATCGTTCCCAAGAAGTAGTCGTCATCCGGGTCGTCAGGTAGCGGTTGGTCGACAGGCGCACGAGAGAGACAGTCGGCGTCGGAGTGCTTTTTGCCGGACTTGTAAATGAGAGTTATGTCATATTCTTGAAGTCTCAGCCTCCATCGTGTGAGACGACCTGAAGGGTCCTTCAATGTGGCTAGCCAACACAAGGTGTGGTGGTCGCTCACAACTTTAAAGGGCCTGCCGTAGAGGTCGGGGCGAAATTTCGACGTAGCCCAGATGATGGCGAGGCACTCCTTTTCTGTTGTGAAATAATTTGCTTCTGCTTTGGATAGCGATCGGCTGGCGTAACCAATAACCCTTTCAAGTCTATCAGCCCTCTGCACAAGAACGGTGCCAAGACATACGCTGCTTGCGTCAGTATGTATTTCTGTCTCGGCGAATTCGTCGAAATGGGCAAGTAACGGAGGCGTCTGGAGGCGATGTTTAAGCTCCTGGAAAGCGTGTTCCTGTGACGTTTCCCACTTGAATTAAACGTCGGCCTTGGTAAGGTTAGTGAGAGGATCGGCGATGCGGGCGAAGTTTTTCACGAACCGTCTATAATAGGCGCACAGGCCCAGAAATCGGCGCACGGCCTTCTTGTCAGTGGGCGGCGGGAATTTGGCAATGGCGGCTGTTTTCCGCGGATCGGGACGAACTCCAGACTTGCTGATAACGTGCCCCAGAAACAAGAGCTCCTCATACGCAAATCTGCGCTTTTCTGGCTTCAGTGTGAGTCCGGACGTCTTGATGGCTTGAAGTACAGCTTCAAGGCGCCGAAGATGCTCGTCAAAACTCGAGGAAAACACGACGACGTCGTCCAAGTACACAAGTCAAGTCTGCCGCTTCAATCCTGCCAGTACTGTATCCATAACGCGTCGAAAAGTTGCAGGTGCTGAGCAAAGGCCGAAGGGCATCACCTTAAACTCGAAGAGGCCGTCTGCTGTTATAAACACCGTCGTCTCTCAGTCTGTTTCGTCGACTTCAATTTGCCAATAGCCAGTCTTGAGGTATATTGAGGAAAAGTGCTCGGCGTTATGGAGCCGATCAAGTGCGCCTTCTACTTGTGAGAGAGGATACACGTCCTTTCTTGTGATTTTGTTCAGGCGGCGATAATCGACGTAGAAACGTAGGGTCCCATTCTTTTTCTTCACTAACACCACGGCAGACGCCCATGGGCTCTTGGACGGCTGGATAATGTCATCCCGAAGCATTTCATCAACTTGTCTCTTCATGGCCTCACGTTCTCGCGTCGAAACCCTGTACGGACTCTGACGGAGTGGTCTGGCGTTTTCTTCGGTTATGATGCGATGTTTCGTGATTGGGGTCTGCCGAATTTTCGATGACGACGAAAAGCAATCTTCGTATTGCAGGAGCAGGGCCTTGAGCTGTGCTTGCTTATCGTTCGGAAGTCTGTGATTGACGTCGAAAGCTATGGGAGGGGCTTGGTTCCTCTGAGCAGGTTCCACAGAATCGGCGAGGGCGAAAGCACTGGTGGCTTCGACAATTTCTTCGATGTATGCGACCATTATTCCTTTGTTCACATGTTTGTACTCATAGCTGAATTTCGTGAGCATAACCATTGCTTTGCCTCCCCGCAGCTCTGCAATTCCTCTTGCAACGCAAATATTTCTGGTGACCAACAGATACTGACTGCCTTCAACGACGCCTTCCAAGTCAGGTAATTTAGGAGCGCCGACTGAAATAATGACGCTTGAGCGAGGCGGAATGGTGACTTGTTCTTCCAGCACATTCAAGGCATGGTGTCCCGACGGCGTGCGCGGCGGTAGTGCTTCTTCTGTGGATAACGTTATCGACTTTGTTTTTAGGTTGATGACAGCACCATTGAGGCATAAGAAGTCCATGCCAAGGATGACATCTCTCGAGCAACGCTGTAGGACTACGAAGTCTGTAGGATAAATACGGCCGTTAATGGTGACTCTCGCTGTGCAGATTCCTGCAGGCGTTACGAGATGACCTAGAGTTGTGCGGAGTTGAGGGCCTTTCCAAGCTGTCCTAACTTTCTTTAACTTCGCGGCGAACGACCCACTGATGACAGAATAGTCAGCTCCAGTATCGACGAGAGCAGTCACACTGTGGCCGTCGATAAGAACGTCGAAGTCGCTAGTTCGCCGTCTCGCATTACAGTTAGGGCGTGGCGTCGGGTCACGGCTGCGTCGGCTTGTTCCGCTGCTTCCATGTTGCGTGGTGAGGCCACCTTCGGTAAGTGAGCTTTCGCCGTCAGGGCTTTGCCTGGTTGGCGTTGTGTTCGGAAAGCTCCGTCGCGGCGTCGTCGTCGTCGGAGGATCTTCGGTAGTTCGTCGCACAGCAACCGCACCTCCACCCGTTGCTGCCCATAGTTTCCCGGATACGGGCTAGGAGACCGGCCCCGCGTTGGGCCGGAGTACTGCCGGGGGTGCTTTCATCATCAGTCCGTGATGGGTTTCTCATCAGTCCCGCGAAAAGCTCCTGTTTGACCCCTCGCATAAGGAAACGAACTTTTTTCTCCTCAGGCATGTCTGGGTCAGCGTGACGGAATAGTCGGGTCATTTCTTCTGTGAAAATGGCGACATTTTCATTTGGTAGTTGAACCCGGGTCTCTAATAATGATTGATATATATGTGGGGTTTAACGTCCCAAAACCACCATATGATTATGGGAGACGCCGTAGTGGAGGGCTCCGGAATTATTGACCACCTGGGGTTCTTTAACGTGCACCCAAATCTGAGCACACGGCCTACAACATTTCCGCCTCCATCGGAAATGCAGCCGCCGCAGCCGGGATTCGAATCCGCGACCTGCGGGTCAGCAGCCGAGTAACTTAACCACTAGACCACCGCGGCGGGGCTCTCTAATAATGCAGCGGCCCTCTCTTTACGAGCGACGCTCGCGAACGTTTGCAGGATTGCGCCGCAGAAAACATCCCATGTTCGGAGCGTGGACTCCCGATTTTCGAGCCAGGTCCTTGCGGTGTCTTCCAAATAGAAGAACACACGACGCAGCTTTTCGTCATGGTCCCAATGGCTGAGGGCGGCCACACGGTCGTATGTTTCTAGCCAGGACTCCGGGTCTTCGAACGATGATCCATGAAAAATTGGTGGTTCCCTGGGTTGGTGCATGACCATCGTGGGCTGGGACGCTGCGGTTGTCATTGTCGCTGCAGTCGCGGTCATGGTCTTGGTCTTCCGCGCCTTATCTTGTAGGAGCCCGTACTCCGGTGGTAGCCCTTGCTGTCGGCGGCTTGTTCGCTGCTCTTGGTTGGCGTTGGTGTCTTCTCCGCGACGTGGGCTGGGTTCACGGCTTGACGCGGGCATCCGGTACATGAACGAAGCAGCACCTCCACCAGATGCCACGGGGTCGTGACGTGGCCGAAGACAGGAGACTTCGTGTTGGGATTTAACTGTTTATTTGGGCGAACCTATGCCCGGTAAAAGGAAGGTCCAATTACAGCAGCAGTCTCGCACAGATAGCAGTCTCGGACTGATAGCGGCGAACAGAGCGATGGCCTTCGATCAACAACTATTGACAAGTGGCGAAGCGCGTCGGCATTTATACCCGTGACACACGGGCAAAAGTAAAGTACTTTGAAGTAAACCCCTTTTGTCGCCTAAGGGGACCATTTGCAGAAAGGAGTGGCGCTGATGACACACGGCACCGGACTACTGCTTTAGGCGGTGCCTCAGAAGAACGCATCAGAAAAAATGGCGCTGTGTGTGGAAGCAGCAAGATTGGAAATATTAAAAAGAATCTGCGCATGTACATCACATTCAGCAACGCCGGAGCATAAAACCGCTTTTTTTTAATTGTCTGGTGGCTTATAATGCGCATACCTGTAATTTTCTTTCGCTTTTTGCGTTTTTAGCAGCAACTTAAATTCGTCTGGCAACTATGAACAGTTGGTGTTTAGCTGTTTTTGTTTTTTGTCGTGCTTTTTACATTGCTGCGTAGCTGGGTCAGTGACGGCGTGCCGCGTTTCATCGTGGTCCTGCGATGTCTCGGCGCAGAGACAGAGATAAAGCAACAGTTGAGGTGGGCCTGACTCTTGTCGCCCTCGGCTCCATCGAAGATGAGCTAAACGCTGCGAAGGCAATTTTGCTGTAAATTTGCGCCCGTGTACGGGGAATACCGGCGTCGGTAAGGCTCTCGGCAATCGCCAGGTACACTCCATCGTTGTGCTTTTGCCCTCGCAAGGCGTCCAAATGGTCCTCCCATAGCTTTAACAGCGCCCAGGTCTCCTTTTCAGTCCAATGGACGCGCGATGTTTTCTTCACCGACTGAGCCGACTCCACTGTTACGAGATACTACGTCACCAACACAGCAACTGCCGCTGCCAACCCTAACATGATCGCGCAAGTGACGTAATGCAGGCGTTTGAGAGTATGGACAGACTATAGGCCTTCACTTTTCAACAAATAGCACTGCTGCTGAAAATGAAAACATTTTCTCAGCGCAAAAAAATACTGACATGGCACCGCAGTGTTGCGACACGTTTTCTTCTATTGATAAATTATGCACACTGTATGCGAGAGTACTCCCTTCCTGCCAGAAAAGTAGATGCGGGATCTGCTTTTGCAAAAAGGATCTTTGCCGGAAAGGAGTTACTCCTTTGTCGTGTGTCACTGCGCCCGAACGCCTTTCCGAAAGATGTCCCCTTGTCTAAAGGACTTCAGGGTGCCCGTGTGTCAGGGGCATTATACTCTTGACATCGAATGTTCTAGCATTATCGCTGGCGGTGGCGTAGCTTCCATAACAATCTGTACCGTTCGCACAGTGGGCGTGATCTTATCGAAATGATCTACTACAGTCCGGAACCTTCTGGAAAACTGCAGGCGCGGTTTGCGCTGAGAATCGTGTGGTGTTTTGGGACGATAACGAAAACTTGGGAAATGAAACGTGGAAATATAAATAAGGCCGAATTCTTCCGATTGCCCAAATAATGGCGAGGCACTCCTGTATATTTACACAGTAATTCTTCTCGACATTACTGAGGGTGCGGCTGGCATAGGAAACCACGTACTCGTCAAAAACATCTTTGCGTTGGGCCAGTATGGCCCCTTGCCCGCACCACTATCATCCGTATGAAGTTCCATTGGAGCAGACGAATCGAAATGTACGAGTATGAGGGGCGTGGTGAGGAGCCGACGGAGTTCCTGAAATGCATCATCACACGCCTGTAACCACGCTGACAAATCAGAACTTCCGGCAAGAAGACTGGCCAATGGGCGATAATGTAGGCGAAATTGTGGACGTAGCGCCGGAAGTACAATCATAGGCCGATGAAGCCTTGAAGCTCTCTGATGGTGGTTGGTTTTGGGAACGCCGCAACTGCATTAGGTTTTGTAAGGTCCGGGAGAATGCCGTCTTTAGAAACCACATGGCCGAGGATTACAAGCTTGCGAGCGCCGAAGTGGCATTTCATCAAGTCAAGTTTAAGTCCCGCCGTAGAAAGGCACGTAAGAACTTGCTCGAAACGGCTGAGATGGGTCGCTAAGTCGAGTGAAAATACCACAATGTCGTCCAAATAACAGAGGCACGTTTTACATTTCAGACCTCGCAAGATGGTATCCATCACCCTTTCAAAAGTCGCAGGCGCATTGCAGAGGCCAAACGGCATAACGGTGAATTCATAGAGTCCATTCGGTGTTACAAAGGCTGTCTTCGGGCGGTCAACCTCTGCCATGAGCACCTGCCAGTAGCAGGAGCGTGAATCTAACGAAGAAAAGAACTCTGCTCTTTGTAGGCAGTCCAAACTATCATCGATGCACGGCAGAGGGTAAGGTCTTTGCACGTTATCTTGTTGAGTCGGCGGTAGTGAACGCAGAACCGAATGGATCCGTCTTTTTTCTTGACGAGCACAACCGGTGAAACCCAGGGAGTGTTGGAGTGCTCGATTATGCCCCGTTTCAACATGTCGTTCAATTGTTCGTCGATGACACGGCGTTCCGCAGATGACACACGGTACGGACGCTGTCTTAGCGGGGCTTGTTCACCGGTGTCAATACGGTGAACGATCGTGGGGTTTCGGCCTAAGCCTGACAGGCCACGATCCAAGGAAGAGCGAAAGTGGAGTAGAATATTTATAATCTCTTGGCGCTAAGTTAGTGCGTACTCAGGGTCGATGGCATCCAAGAGTACGTCCAGAACATCATAAGGCACGTTGGCAGGAGTCGCAGCACTAATTGGGACCTAAACCGTAGAATCGAGTACAGTAGCCGGAAGTATGCACTCATAAGGTTTGTAGCTTCCCAGGCATTCTCCACTTAATAGGGATGACGGGCTGTCCGAGGGAATGCACACGTAAATGGCAGCGTGAACGTTGCAAAAAATTACGACGGCCAACGGAAGCATGAAATTTCGACGGCACGCAGGTGTGACCGATGGCATAAACAACACAGGCGATTTCGGAGGGGAGGCACACGACACCGAGACAACAACAGCTAAGAAAGGCGCAATGTCAACGTCAGAAGGAGCAAGTACTCTACACGAAGCGCCATCGTCGGGGTCATAGCACTGCACAGATAACTCGAGTTCGGAACGAGCAAATTCGACCAAAGCAGAATTTTACGAAAAAAAGTCCAACCCAAGGATAACTTCATGCGAAAAACGGAATAAAACTACCAATGCGACGACGTAAATCGCACCTTCAATAAGGACTCGTGCAGTGCACAAAGCTTAAGGCTGAATATGATGGGACGTAGCTGTCAGCAAAGATAGGTCGGTAAGTTTAGTGGTGGCTTTCTTCCCATTTCGGTACAGTTTCTCGCTAATTACCGATAGGCAGCTTCAGTGTCAAGAAGCCCGTGCACCTTAATGCCATCAATATAGAGTTCAATTTTGTTCAGGGGACAACAGTTAGCTCTTGAAATTTTCGCTGCCAACGCAGTTCTTGCCTTCAGAACAGCGGCCGTCAGTTTTTCCTTCGCGGTGGCCTGTTGCGACGTAACATTAGAGAAATAGATCGACAAAGAGGAGAAGGTGAATGGCTTGAACCGGATGGTCGGCGACGAGATCGTACGTATAGATGTTGATCAGCATGAACAGGATATCGCGGCTGAGTGGGCGTGGTGGGCATGTAAAGTGAGGCCCCTGTAACGTCATGAGAAGGGAAGCTGTAAGGACGGCAGTGACGATCTGCGTGGCCTGGCATGCCACGCGAAAAACCTATCGGCCGATTATCCAGAGTGCGCCATTGGCTTACGGTAGGGGCACTGTTTGCTGAATAACGTAGTTTTCGTATAAGGTTAATGTAATTTTTGTATAAGAGCTTAGACTTTGTTTTTATTCGTAGTGCAAGGCTTGGTTTTAGTAATTATTGAGTATAGGAAAAATATGTGTCAGAAAGACATGGTTAACAAGACTGTAAAGTGTTCAGGATGTGGAGTGGGTTCGAAAGTGGACCCAAGTGTAGAAGCGGATGGAGTAGAGGCTGACGCGAAGTGTAGGCAATGTTAGGTCAAAAAAAATGAAAAAATGATGGTTGCCCAAAGTGAACGGCTGATGACAATCGCCGAGCTCGGACTGCGTTGGCGAATGAGCAAGAGAATGATTTGATTGATTGATATGTGGGGTTTAACGTCCCAAAACCACTATATGATTATGAGAGACGCCATAGTGGAGGGCTCCGGAAATTTAGACCACCTGGAGTTCTTTAACGTGCACCCAAATCTGAGCACACGGGCCTACAACATTTCCGCCTCCATCGGAAATGCAGCCGCCGCAGCCGGGATTCGAACCCCCGCCCTGCGGGTCAGCAGCCGAGTACCTTAGCCACTAGACCACCGCGGCGGGGCGAATAAGCAAGAGAAAACGAGGGCAATGGGAGAAAGGCTGAAGTCCGCCGGGAAAGCACAAGCGAAGCTAAACAAAGGAGTGGCCTACGGAGAGAACAGTAGAGAACCGGCAACCAGAACGGCGGAGAAGAAAAAGCAAGCAAGTTTGGAAAAAACAGGTTCAGCCGGTTAGGTTGTCGCAAGGTCCAGCTTCAGCGAGGAAGTGGTTGGGCTGGGAGGCGACAAAGCAGCCGGCGTCACAGGTGCAAGTAGCCCCCAGGTTCAAGACGCTCCAGCTGAAGTCACAGCGTGTGATAATCGCTGGAGACTCGAAGTTAAACCGATGCACAGAAACCGTCAAAGAGAGCGTAAGAGGTGACAAGAGGGTTGTAGTAGGGGCGTTCCCAGGATGCAAGCTGGAAGCAGTCATGAGGCAAACGAGCACAAAACTAAAAAAAAACTGCAGCTGATAGACGAAACCTCGTGATAACTCCAGGTGGTTTGAATGATGTCTTAAATGAAGATGCAGCAGGACTAGCAACCACACAGGCGAAAGGCTTCGATGGCATGCGCGACTTCTCCTCAGGTACAGGTAATGCACGATACCGGAGATACCGGTGCGTGATAGCCACCTGCAAAGAGCGGTTGTGAATGCAAACCAAGAGATATGGCGGATGAGTCGAGAGAAAGGCTTGAGGTGGTGGAAATAAACAGAGGTGCATTGGTGGGGTGGTTTTCAACGAGACAGAATTCTCTTCGATGGGCGGCTAGGTCATGAGGTTAGTTGGTGATTTGCTGGACGCGCAGTAGCTGTTTTGGGGGGCAATCGGGCCCTTAGGGGTGCAGGATAGCTAGTAAGGAGGAAAAACACCGGGGAGATCTTCGACAGGTGGCATAGACAGATACAATTCGAAAGCGGCGCCAGTATCGAAGATAGGTAGAGTCCGGGGCATAAATAGACATAGCCACGAGCACCAAGCCAATTCAGACATATGGTATATTACCATGCAGGGTAGTAGGAACAGGCTGAAGTGGGAAGAGATAGAAGAACAGCTAAGGGAAGAGAGGCCGATGGTATACGGTTTTCTAGAAACACATCTCAGGGACATGAAACAACCTCCGAACAATCCGGACTACGCGTGGGAATATTGTAATAGAATAGAAGGCAGCAGAAAGAGGGGTGGTATTGGGGCATTTATTCTTAAAAGTACAGACTGGCAAAGCGTAAGCAGGAGTGCAAAGAACATTTATGGCTAAAAGGAATAGTGGCAGGTCAAATGACACTCCTTGGTTTCGTGTACTAGTGGACGGGAGCAAAGGCCAGAGAAGAAAACCAGGCAATGGTAGAGTGTATATCAAAGGACATTCAGGAGTTAGGAAGAGAGTGCGAGATCTTTATACTAGGAGATATGAATGCACACATAGAAGATATGAATGGTTATACCGAGCCGCCAGGCAAAATGATCATAGATATGTGTGAAAGGCTGGATTTGATCATTTGCAACAGTACCGAAAAGTGTGAAGGGCAATTCACATCGGAGGTAGGAAGGCTGCAGTCGACGATAGATTTTGCACTGATTTCACATAGGATGTATGATAAGCTCAGGGGAATGCACATCGATGAAGGTGTCTCCAGAAGTCTGGGTAGTGATCACAAACGTATCAAGCTTAGTTTTCGAACAGCAGTGAAAGTGAGAAGAAGATAAGATGGGCAACTACAGGAAAACTTTATCCAGAAAGGCAAATTGATATAGCCACTAAACAAGTTCAGAATGTAATCACGGAGCATAATAAAACAGTGCGAACATACACGAATCTAATGAGACTGTTTGAGCTAGAGCTTGCTAAGACGCGTGACAAGTCACCCCGGAAAAGAAGACCCAAACTCCAAAGTTGTTGGAATGAAGAAGTTAAGAGAGCCATAGAAAAACGTCAGGAGGCCTCTAGGGAACACAGACATGCTAAGCAGCGGGGTGAACCGACAGATGACGTTGAAAGAAGAAGGGAAAGCTTTCTGAGCTGTATAAGGGATGAATCCCTTGTGAAGAATGAAAATATTATAAGAAAGAGAGCACAGTGGCTGGCAGCATTGCATAAAAAAGATAGAAAGGCTGCTGCAAATCTTTTGGAACCATCTAAACTCCCTAAGAATTGAGACGAGCCTAGAGCAGAGGTTTATAACTACAGCCGAAGGTGCTAGGCTAGAAGAGGACGAAGCTACTGAACGTATAAGAACAAGGGTGACAGAAAAATTTCAACAAAGAAGTGATTTATGCACCACAATAGACAAGGACGAATCAAGTGGTGCATTGGCTCCATTTTCGCAATGACAGTGGGAAAGGGCTGATCTCTTCAAAACGCCAGTGTACTCTAAAGCATTTATGTACGCGGACGATACCGCCATAGTATTCACAGGAGATAGTCTGTCAACACCGCAAGCCAACATATTGTCTGAATTGACACACGTAAGCAACTGGTTTATACAAAATAAATTGACACTACATGTCTTGAGCAGCGCAACGTGTAGAAGTGGGCTGCCTACGCAGCTCGTCATAGTTTTGGCAGAGCTGTATCACCTCGGCGACCGTCCTGGGACTTTTCGCAGCAAGCATTGGGAATACACCGTTGTCGATTACTTTCATGATGCTCTTGA
Source organism: Rhipicephalus annulatus (assembly GCA_013436015.1). Lineage (NCBI taxonomy): Eukaryota > Metazoa > Arthropoda > Arachnida > Ixodida > Ixodidae > Rhipicephalus > Rhipicephalus annulatus. The sequence continues at coordinate 16,587 of WOVY01007573.1, forward strand.
ACTTGCCTGCCTAGCCCAGAGTCGAATCGGCGAGCTTGCAGAGAAAGAGCACATCTTCGATGTAGCTCGTGAAAGTTTATTTTGCTCTCTGTACTGTGCCCCGCAAGCGCTATTCAGCACGTAGGTGGCGGACAGCAGAACGGTCAAAAATTTCCGGGTTGGTTTTTGCCCATTTCGAAAAGGTAATGAAATTACTTTGATGATTCCTGTACCATAGTTTGGCCATGTCCGTCAGGTAAAAACTCACATTTGTGAGCTCATCGGTGGCGTTCCAGGTAATGTATGTGCTCACCATTTCATAATCAGCAATCCAGTTGTCCAAGTCTTGGTATTCTGTGCCACCAAATATAGAGGAGGGGGGGTGGCGCTGCCGGAGAGTGCCAGCGCGGAAGACAGGCACAGGTGCGAGATATGGAGTAGCGGCCTGAGACGGCCCCGGATCAGTCATTGTAGAAGGTCGTTAGAGTGTGCGGCTGCGAAGTTCCAGAGTGTAGCCAAAGGTATCCCAGCACTTCCACCACTTGAAACGGGTTGTTGAACAAGCACGAGTTGACTCGGCGAACGAGAGCTTTATTTTGCGCAAGGGTTAACTGAACGCAACCCTTCGATCACAGCAAGTCTTCTTTTTCTACTCGAGCTCCATGTCCACTGCCCTCGTTACAATATATATATATATATATATATATATATATATTGTTATGGCGTTTAATAGCGGGCAGACAGCGAGTATACACAATGGCGACAGTAACGGCCAAGCACGGACTCCCAGCGCGAGCGGCGTCCTTCTTTGTGTAGACCCACTAGAGAACACTTGAGAATTTGACCCACTTCAGTGTTCGGCGGCTTCTCTACAATCTATATATTGCCGCGCTCGAAACAGACAGCGAATGTCGAGGCCCGTGTGCTCAAATTTGGGTGCACGTTAAAGAACCCCAGGTGGTCAAAATTTCCGGAGCCCTCCACTACGGCGTCTCTCATAATCATATGGTGGTTTTGGGACGTTAAAACCCACAAATAAATCAATCAAACAGACAGCGAATGAAGACAGTGTGCGTACCAAAAGTCAAATGAAAAGAGAAGACGACGTGCTTTTGTTAAGGCTCTTGCTCTTGGCTCCTACGTATAAAAACACATGACGTCGGTTCTCGGACTCAACGTCTCGGTGATGTGCCTACGTTGAACCGCGACACTAGCGGAGGTGTTGTGTTGCAAGCCTGCCGATGCTCAACACCCCATCTGGCAGCCGTTCATCAAGCCCCCATACGTAGCCACCTGTTACGACACCAGTGCACCACTTCAGTCGGTGGCTGCTAGGCCTCTCTCCTGAGCTGAACTCATTGGCCGAACATTCTACCAGGCATTATGTACCTCTGCCAATGGCCTCCACCGGCTAGCTTCAGGTGGTCCAAGAGACACAAGGCAGGCTCGTTTTCAATCCAGCCCAGGTAACATTTCTTCAGCCACTTGTACCTGATCGCATAAGTGATGTCCCACATGAAGATATTGAAGATCGGTTTAAGCAATACGAATGCATTGCCGACATCAACCAGCGCAATGCTCAACAGAGGCTCCCCCGCATGTACTTCACTCTCAATGACAGAGCTCACTGGTGGCTTGAGAGTCGAGAAGGCCATATATAGACAAGGAATAAGTTTCGTCAGCAGCTGATGGACACTTTTGCTACATCGACCGTCGAGAGGGGGCGGAGCAGTTGCTCGAGTTAAGGCTTCAAAAATCTAACAAAACTGTGGCAATGTTTGCTGAAGACGTGACGACGTGCCTATGTCGTCGGGCTGATCCTAATATGTCCGAGGAAAAGAAGTGATACCTTATGCGCGGCGTGAGAGAACAACTGTTCGCTGGACTTGTGCGCAATGCCCCAAATACCGTGGCCGATTTTAGAAGAGAAGCACTGCCATTGAGCATGCTCTGCACTAAACATTGAGGCAGTATGATCGCTCGTCCACTACCACCCTAATCAACGCCACTTCAGTGACAATGCACAATCAGGGCTTCCTATGTGACTCGATCAGAAATATTGTGCGAGAACAAATTCAGAAGCTTTGGACTCCTTCAGTGGATACCTTGTGACCGCCATTGTCGCAGTCGTTTGTGACGAACTTAGGCAAGCTCTTTTCAGCAGCTGATCTGGGTCGCGAGCAGCGTCAAATGAGTTACACCGATGCTGTTCGCTGTTCACATCCCGTTTCGCATATTACGTGATACAACCAGCTACATACAGCCGCACCTTCATCGCAACCTTTGCAGGAGGCCTTCAGACGTCGGCCCATGCCTCCAACGTCCTCAAGCCACTAGCTATCACTTGCCGTGCCTTACTGACCACCACAATAGGACATGGGATGCCTACAAATACGTACATTGGACGCTTTGCTCACTGTTGATCGGCGCCCTCTCTGCTTCAACTGTGGTGATGCCGGCCATATAGCTCGCTATTGTTGCTACCAAGACACATCGCTTAGCCTGTTTCGGCGAGGGATCGACGGTCGCTATGCCATTGTGGACTACATTGTTCCCCATGATGACCCTGGTTTTCGAGGGCCTCCTACAACGTGGTCTCCCTATAACAAGTCGCTTCCAAATTGCCAGCCTGATTCAATCTACAGGTCATGCTCTCCATCCCCTGCTACGACATCATCACTAAATCAACGTACTTTTGCTGACCTTCGGAGAATAAGGTCGTCAAGCCTTTACCGGGCAGAATAAAGGCGGCCACCTCTCGGGACAAGGTCACAGCCCGGCCACAAGACGATAAAAATCCCCTATACTGGCGCTACAGAACGACTCGACACCGACAATTATTGACGACAAAATGGTGAGTGCCTACCTCAATGTAAATATTGATGGAGAGCAAGTGACGGCCTCAGCCGATAAGGGTGTTGATTTTTCCATAGGTCACAAGCTGGCCCATCATATGAGAAAAGTGAAATCGCCATGGACAGAACCACATCTAAGAACAGCTGGTGGTCATTTGCTGCTCCCTACTGAAAGAAGCGCAGCAAGAGTCAGCATAGGAGATTCTCCTTCTTTCGCGATTTTCATTGTTCTCTCAGAGTGCTGCAAAGATTTATTTTTAGGAATGGAATTTCTCAGGGAGCATGGTGCAATAATCAACATCCCAGACCGCGTGGTTCTGTTTAACGAGAGTGCTCGTCTGACTGATTCTTCATCATTAGAGCACAAATCCTTTCGTCTCAAAGACCACAATACAGTCGTGCCGCATGGATCAAGTATCCTCGTTTCAGTAACGTGTGACGTACCGTTCGACGGTGAAGGAGTCGCTGACCGACTAACCTTGCTGCTTTTCACTCGCGGGATTTCAGTAGCACGAGTAATAGTCAAAGTCACCGACGGCCGAACAAACTTGCTGTTGATCGATTTCACCTCTGAGCGACGGCACCTTCCAAAAGGCACAACTTTGGTCCATTTTGATGAGACAGCAGACGTTTTTAAATGCTTTGCAGCGCTCGGAGAAACACCTACAAAACACCCACATGACCTAGGATCAAACTTTGACGTCAGTCCTACTTTAACTCAGCAACAGCAAAAACGCCTGCTAGAGCTGCTAGCTGAGTTCCATGAATGTTTCGCCTCGAACTTGAAAATTGGCCGGACGTACCTGACGAAGCATCACAGACGACACAGCTCGACCAATCCATCTAAATTTGTACCATATGGCTTCAAAAGAACGAGATGTGATAGAACAGTAGGGAACGAAAATGCTTGAGGACGACGTGATTCAACCGTCGAAAAGCCCTTGGGCATCACTTGTTGTTCTAGTCAAGGAAAAGGACGGCAGCCTGAGTTTCTGTGTGGACTATCGAAAGCTGGATCAGGTTACAGAAAAAGACGTGTACCCGCTTCCCCGCGTAGATGATTTCATCGAAAGGCCGCGAAACGCACGTTACGAGCCAAGAGCAAGAGACCTAAATAATAGCACATTCAGGCGCACGCACGCAGAAGAGTTGCATACGGGAGCCGCGGTATTTGTAATTTCTCGCAGGCAACAGCAACAGTTGTTCCCATCTTTGAAGTTGCGCACGACAAGATTGGGTCAACGCTCTTACACAGGTGCATAACTCGAACCAGCAGGAGTGACTGAAGTTGTTGTTGAGCATAATGGGCAAAGTGTTCCATTACTCTTGTATGTCACTGAGCAGGGAGGACCGGCACTTCTGGGCTTAGACTGGTTACAGCACGTGCGCCTCTACTGGAACGCTGTATTTTCCTCCAACAAGCTCTGCTCGGCACGAGAGCCGGCAAAGAAGGAAGCAAAAGTAGAGGTTAGCAAGCCTTTGCAGAAGTACAGTAAACTTTTCAAGGAAGAATTGGGATGCATTATAGAGAAGAAGGCAGAACTCTTTCTCAAAACGGACACTCGTCCGAAGTTTTTGAAGGCACGAAGTGTGCCTTTCTTACTGGTTCCAGCAGTGGATAAAGAGCTTGACAAAGTGCAGATAATGGGTGTGATCCCAACATAAGCCACGTACGAATATGCTACACCGGTAGCGCCTGTGGTAAACAGAGACGGAAACATCCGCCTATGTGGCGACTACAAGGCTACTGTCAACCCTGTGCTAGACACTGATCGCTACCATTTACCACGTGTTGAATAAGTTTTCGCTGCACTCTGTGGCAGAAAAGAATTTTCAAAAATTGACCTCAACAGGGCCCACCAACAGGTTGTGCTAGCGGAACCGGCGCGTCGTCTTCTAGCGATAAACACGACGAAAGAACTGTTCGCCGCAAACCGGCTCACTTTCGGCGTGTCTTTGGCGCCTGGTATTTTTCAGCGAATAATGAACACCATGCTTAAGAGACCCAAGGGTGTTGCATGCTATTTGGACGATATCCTAGTGACCGGGAGGAATGAAGTCGAACACCTACAGAACTTGGAAGCCGTTCTAACCCATTTGGAAAGCCGAGGAGTTCCACTAAGCATTGTAAAATGTGCTTTTTTTAAAGAAATTAATCTACTTGGGGCACAAGTTGTGTGCAGATGGCATACATCCCACGACGGACAAGATCGATGCCATTGTAGCCCAGCCAGCCCCGGAGAACAAGCCGCAGCTTCGTTCTTTGGTCGGGGCCGTAAACTACTACGGAAAATTTCTACCTCAACTCGCTACGCTAGCCCAATCTCTGTACAAACTCCTGCGTGACGACCCAGCTTGGGCAGAGACCAGCAAATTTCAAAGAGCTTTTGACGACTTTAAGGCTGCGTTGGTATTCCCGGGGGTGCTGGCTCACTATGATCCACAAAGACCGCTTCAAATGGCTTGCGACGCATCTCAATACGGCGTAGGTGCTGTGCTTTCTCATATTTTTGCTGATGGAACCGTTCACCCTGTTGCTTATGCTAGACGGACTCTGTCCAATGGTGAGCAAAAGTATAACCAGCACGAGACAGAAGCATTAGCAATCATCTTCGGCGTTAAGAAGTTTCACTACAATAATTATGGGCGTCCTTCACGCTGATAACGAACCATGAACTACTGCAGACTATTCTGGGTCCAAAGTCTGACATACCAGCCTTGGCAGCAGCAACACTTCAACGTTGGGCAATGAAGTTATCTGCATACACGTACACCTTGAAGTTTCGACCGACTGACGAGAATCTAGAGGCTGACTGCTTGTCACGCTTGCTGGTTCGTCGGGAATCATCTAATGATGCAGAGGAAATGTTCTACTCGTTACGCTTGCAATCAATGCCAGTGACGCACAAAGATATTGCACGTGCTACCTCACATGACTAGCTTCTTTGCAGAGTACTCGAGCTCACAGGTGCGTGGTGGCCTAACATTACGAACGATGCGGAGCTCAAGCCTTTCATCGTCAGGAGGACACAGCTTGGGAATGCGTGTAGTGGTGCCTGCAAAGCTGAGGTCTCTGGTGCTACAAGAACTTCATGACGGTCATCCAGGTATTGTGCAATCCAAAGAGTTGGCCCGCAGCTATGTTTGGTGGCCTTCAAGTGACGCGCAGCTCGATTTTCTCGTCAAAGGATTCAAACCTTGCCAGGAGCAGCTTGGTGCCCCTAAATGTGCTCCTTTGCACCCATGGTCGTGGCCAACATCCCCTTGAAAGCGAGTACACATCGATTTTGCTGGGCCTTTTCAGCATCACATGCTCTGCACATTCTAAATGGACAGAGGTGTGCATCGTGAAAAACACTACTATCACAGCAACCATCGATCGTCTTCGCGAAACGTTTAGCTGTTTCGGTTATCCGGCAACGATCGTGTCAGATAACGGCCCACAATTTGAGTCTGCTGAGTTCTGAACGCTTGTTCGAGAGATAGGAGTGCGCCACGTCACAACAGCGCCTTATCACCCAAGTTCGAATGGCTTGGCAGAAAGTTTTGTTCAGTCCCTAAAGACGGCCGTGAAGAAAGATTTAAATGCTGGAAACCTGCAGGCTAGCCTTGACAGCTTCTTGCTTGATTATCGGAATACAGCCCACGCTACGACGAAAGAAGCGCCAGCTAACTTTATGTTCGGTCGCCGTCTTCGTTCAAAACTGGACGTTCTCAAGCCAGAATTAGAATTAGTTCGCCACCAGCAATTTATTCAGTCCAGTCTATACAGCTCCAAAGCCCAACAATTTGTTGTAGGTGACGGTGTTCTTGTTCGAAATACAGCGAACCACCAAGTTGGCTTCCGGGTACTGTATTGCGGCAGAAAGGACCTGTTTCGTATGCCGTCAAAGTACACATGGCACGGGGCCTGGCCGTGTGGCATGATCACCAAGATCAGCTTTTCTTGGGTGCAGCTGACGTCTTCGATGGTGAAGAGAACAAGGACACCTTCTGGGAGTTCTCGGATGCGACTGCGGAGACACATACGGCAGTGCCCGCAGCCTCTGAGGCAGCACCACCAGTACGAAGATATCCAGTACGCAGTCGACGAGCGCCAGATCGCTACACGCCATCCTAATTTTGTGTAATTGTAGCTCCCCACAATTTAAGCGAGAGGAAATGTCATGTATACGATAGCGCCACGTATTGTCGATAGAGCGGCCAGCCCAGCTGCCAGTAATTATGTGACCCGACTGTGATTGGTATAAAGCTGCATGTCTAGGCTGCCACCCTGGGCTCACCCTTTTCCCTTGCGGTTGTACCGTCGTACGTGTGAAAAAATGTAGAAATAAATTGTTTCGCTACTCTACATTCGTCTCCGAACATTGAACATTATAACGTCGTCTTCTTCAGTGTCCCTTTTCACGAGACTGTTGGCGCGCGCATTTTTTTCGCTCCCTGTCTGTTTTGAACGTGGCATTTGCCTCCCCTTAAAAGAGTATCGCCCCGATGCTAAAGCTGAGCCAATGATTCGCGCATAAAGTCACTTTGTAGAAGCGGATGTGCTTCTCAGAGTCACTCGCTCACGTATAGCTGAATGCGCTCTACAGACACAAGTTAAGGTCGGTGCTTGCGACGCCTCGCACAGCTTGGGCTATCCGGGATGACTTTGTAGGTAACGTAACTTAGTCGTCGCAGCACTCGACACGTCTGAAGTATCTTCTGAGCAACCTTTCGGACAGTCCGCGTCTTCGTACAGGATCGCACACCCATACCCTGTCCCCGGTTTTGTACATTGCAGGTGTATGACGTATGTTATAGCGACCTGCGTCATACTCCTGCTGTTGGTATATTCGCAGACGTGGCAGCTGCCTGCTTCTTCTGCGCGTTGAGTAAACGCATCAGCACTCGTTTCGTTGTCATTGCATTCGTGTAGCAGCATCGCGTCCAAAACGGTCCTTACTTCTCCTCCGAGAACAAGGTTGAATGGCTTCATCCGTGTGGTTAATTGTTTAGCAGCATTGTACGCAAACGTTATGTAAGGGAGAATCTCACCCTAGTTTTTGTGCTCGATGTCCACATACATTGAAAGCATGCCGTCCAGAGTTTTGTTGAGCTGCTTGGTCAATCCGTTGGTTGGTCAATGGTAAGCTGGCGACTTGCGATAAATAGTACCGCTTAGCACCAACACGTGATCTAAAAGCGCGGCCGTCAGTGTGGTTTAGCGATCTGTTATAACAATCAATGGTGCACCGGGACTCAGCACAATGTTCTCTTCAAAGAACCGGGCCACCTCCTCTGCTGTGTCTCTCTGGATGGCTTTTTTGTCTGCACAGCGAGTAAGGTAGTCAGTCACCACTATAGCTCAGCGGCTACCAACACTAGAGGTGGGATGTGGTGCCAAAAGGTTCATTTTGATCTGGTCAAATAGCGTTTTCGGGATCTTGACAGGGTGTGGCAAAGCAGCTGTTTTCGTCGGAGGTAACTTGTGCCGCTGGCAATCGAGGCAGGTCCGAGCATGATTCCTCACGGCAGCGGTGACTCTAGGCGAGTTATACCTCCCTCGAACGTGTAGCCTAAATGTGCACGTGTAGCCTAAATGTCCAGATGTGACCTTGTGTGGCACGCTTGCTATACCTCAGAAAAAAGTGTTGTAGGGACGTCAAGCAGTTAGGTGAACCCGCCCTCTTGCAAAGGCTTTGGGCACATGCTGGATTCGTCCTTATGAATAATTACTCAAGCCAAGTAGCTCAGGAACGTCATGCCGGTAATCTGGGATGGTTGACATATCGAGGATTCCGAGGAACGCTGTCTCTTCATCCAAAGAAGGAGCCGACTCTATTTGTGATAGACAGTCGGCGTCTGTGTGTCGTTGTCCCGACTTATACACCCTCGTTATATTGAATTCCTGTAGTCTAAGGCTCCAGCGGGCCAATCACCCGGGAGGATCTTTCAGACTTGTTAACCAGTACAACGAATGGTGGTCACTGATAACCTTGAATGGGTGGCTGAACAAGTATGGGTGAAATTTCATAACTGCCCACACCACGGCGAGGCATTCCTTTTCAGTAGACAAGCAATTTGCTTCTGTGCGTGACAGAGTTCTGCTTCCGCAAGCGATCACTCTTTTCTCATCGTCCTGGCACTGCAAAAGCATAGCTCTGAAGCCAACATTGCTGGCGCCAGTATGGAGCACTGTAGGGGTTTTCTCATCGTAATGGGCAAGCACGGGGGGTCACGTGTAGCCGTTGCCGCAAGTGATTAAATGCAGCTTCCTGTTCGTCGCGCCAAACAAATACATTGTCATCTCTCGTGAGACGAGTTGAAGGCGACGCAGTGCGCGCAAAATCTATAGTAAAGGGCCGATAATATGCACAGAGACCTAGAAAACGCCTGACGGCCTTTTTATCTGATGGTGTTGGGAACTGTGCGACGGCGGCAACTTTCTCGGGATCTGAACGCACTCCTGCGTAACTGACGACATGGCCAAGAAATTGTAGTTCCTCAAAGCAGAAGTGACATTTATCCGGCTTGAGCGTCAGGCCTGTGGCCCGTATGGCCTGCAAGACTTTTGCAATTGTTCAAGGTGTTCGTCAAACGTTGTAGTAAACACAATGACGTCACCAAGGTGCACTAGGCAGAGTCAACATTTGAGCCCAGAAGGAACGGTATCCATGAGACGCTGGAAAGTAGGAAACGCGGAGCACAAGTCGAATGGTAAGACCTTGAATTCATACAGTTCGTCCAGTGTCACGAAAGCGGTTTTTTTTCACAATCTCTGAGGCCTACTTCAATTTGCCAATATCCGCTCTTTAGGTCCATGGAAGAGAAGTAACGTGCGTTTCGAGGCCTTTCGAAGAAATCATCTACGCGGGGAAGCGGGTACACGTCTTTTTCTGTAACCTGATCCAGCTTTCGATAGTCCACACAGAAACTCAGGCTGCCGTCCTTTTCCTTGACTAGAACAACAAGTGATGCCCAAGGGCTTTTCAACGGTTGAATGACGTCGTCCTCAAGCATTTTTGTTACCTACTGTTCTATCACATCTCGTGCTTTTGAAGCCACATGGTACGAAGTTGGATGGATTGGTCGAGCTGTGTCCTCTGTGATGCTTCGTCAGAGACGTCCGGCAAATTTTCAAGTTCGAGGCAATACAGTCATGGAACTCAGCTAGCAGCGCAAGCAGCCGTTTTTGCTGTTGCTGAGTTAAAGTAAGACTGACGTCAAAATTTGATCCTAGGTCATGTGGGTGTTTAGTAGGTGTTTCTCCGAGTGCTGCAAAGCATTTACAAGCGTCTGCGGTCTCGTCAAAATAGACCAAAGAGTTGCCTTTTGGAAGGTGCCGTCGCTCGGAGGTGAAATCGATCAACAGCAAGTTTGTTCGGCCGTCGGTGACATTGACTATTACTCGTGCTACTGAAATCTCGCGAGTTAAAAGCAGCAAGGTTAGTTGGTCAGCGACTCCTTCACCGTCGAACGGTACGTCACACGTTACTGAAACGAGGATACTTGATCCATGCCGCACGAATGTATTGTGGTTTTTGAGACGAAAGGATTTGTGCTCTAATGATGAAGAATCAGTCAGACGAGCACTCTCGTTAAACAGAACCACGCGTTCGGGGATGTTGATTATTGCAGCATGCTCCCTGAGAAATTCCATTCCTAAAAATAAATCTTTGCAGCACTCTGGGAGAACGATGAAAATCACGAAAGAAGGAGAATCTCCTATGCTGACTCTTGCGGTGCTTCTTCCAGTAGGGAGCAGCAATTGACCACCAGCTGTTCTTCGAAGTGGTTCTGTCCATGGTGATTTCACTTTTCTAATATGATCGGCCAGCTTGTGATTTATGGAAAAATCAACACCCTTATCGGCTGAGGCCGTCACTTGCTCTCCATCAATATTTACATTGAGGTAGGCACTCACGATTTCGTCATCAATAATTGTCGGTGTCGAGTCGTTCTGTAGCGCCAGTATATGGGATTCTTATCGTCTTGTGGCTGGGCTGTGACCTTGTCCCGAGAGGTGGCCGCCTTTATTTTGCCCGGTAAAGGCTTGACGAGCTTATTCTCCGAAGGTCAGCAAAACTGCGTTGATTTAGTGATGATGTCGTAGCAGGGAATGGAGAGCATGACCTGTAGATTGAATCAGGCTGGCGATTTGGAAGTGACTCGTTATAGGGAGACCACGTTGTAGGAGGCCCTCGAAAACCAGGGTCATCATGGGGAACAATGTAGTCCACAATGGCATGGCGACCGTCGATCCCTCGCCGAAACAGGCTAAGCGATGTGTCTTGGTAGCAACTATAGCGAGCTATATGGCCGGCATGACCACAGTTGAAGCAGAGAGGGCGCCGGTCGACAGTGAGCAAAGCGTCCAAATTACGTATTTGTAGGCATCCCATGTCCTATTGTGGTGGTCAGTAAAGCACGGCAAGGGATAGCTAGTGGCTTGAAAACGTTGGAGGCATGGGCCGACGTCTGAAAGCCTCCTGCAAAGGTTGCGATAAAGGTGCGGCTGTATGTAGCTGGTAGTATGACGTAATATGCGAAACGGGATGTGGACAGCGGACAGCATCGGTGTAACTCATTTGACGCTGCTCGCGACCCAGATCAGCTGCTGAAAAGAGCTTGCCCAAGTTCGTCACGAACGACTGCGACAATGGCGGACACAGTGTATCCACTGGAGGAGTCCAAAGCTTCTGAATTTGTTCTCGCACAATATCTCTGATCGGGTCACGTAGGGAGCCCTGATTGTGCATTGTCATTGAAGTGGCGTTGATTGGGGTGGTAGTGGACGAGCGATCATACTGCCTCAATGTTTGATGCAGGGCATGCTCAATGGCTGTGCTTCTCTTATAAAATCGGCCACGGTATTTGGGGCATTGCGCACAAGTCCAGCGAACAGTTGTTCTCTCACGCCGCGCATAAGGTATCACTTCTTTTCCTCGGACATATTAGGATCAGCCCGACGACATAGGCACGTCGTCACGTCTTCAGCATACATTGCCACAGATTTGTTAGATTTTTGAAGCCTTAACTCGAGCAACTGCTCCACCCCCTATTGACAGTCGTTGCAGCAAAGGTGTCCATCAGTCTGACGAAACTTATACCTTGTCTATATATGGCCTTCTCAATTCTCAAGCCACTAGTGAGCTCTGTCATCGAGAGTGAAGTACATGTGGGGGAGCCTATGTTGAGCATTCCACTGGTTGATGTCGGCAATGCATTCGTATTGCTCAAACCAATCTTCACTATCTTCATGTGGGACATCACTTATGCGATCAGGTACAAGTGGCTGAAGAAATGTTACCTGGGCTGGATTGAAAACGGGCCTGCCTTGTATCTCTTGGACCAACTGCAGCTGGCCGGTGGAGGCCTTTGGCAGAGGTACATAATGCCTGGTAGAATGTTCGGCCAATAAGGTCAGCTCAGGAGAGAGGCCTAGCAACCACCGACTGAAGGGGTGCACTGGTGTCGTAACAGGTGGTTACGTATTGGGGCTTGATGAACGGCTCCCAGATGGGGTGTTGAGCATCGGCAGGGTTGCAACACAACACCTCCGCTAGTGTCGCGGTTCAACGTAGGCACATCACCGAGACGTTGAGTCCGAGAACCGACGTCATGTGTTTTTATACGCAGGAGCCACGAGCAAGAGCCTTAACAAAAGCACGTCGTCTTCTCTTTTCATTTGACTTTTGGTGCACACCGTCTTCATTCGCTGTCTGTTTTGAGCGCGGCAATATATATATATATATATATATATATATATATATATATATATACGGGGCCGTCTCAGGCTGCTACTCCATATCTCGCACCTGTGCCTGTCTTCCTCGCTGGCATACTCCGGCAGCGCCACCACCCCCCTCTATATTTGGTGGCACAGACTACCAAGACTTGGTCAACTGGATTGCCGAGTATGAACTGGTTAGCACATACATTACCTGGAACGCAGCCGATAAGCTCACAAATGTGAGTTTTTACCTGACGGACGTGGCCAAACTATGGTACAGGAATCATCAAAGTAATTTCAGTGCCTTGTCGGAATTGACCAAAACCTTCTCGGAAATTTTTGACCGTTCTGCTGTCCGCCACCTGCGTGCTGAACAGCGCTTGTGGGGCCCAGTACAGAGAGCAAAATAAACTTTCACAAGCTACATCGAAGATGGGCTGTTTCTCTGCAAGCTCGCCGATTCGACTCTGGACGAGGCAGGCAAATTCAAGAACATCATGAAAGTAATCGACAACGGTGTATTCCAAATGCTTGCTGCGAAAAGTCCCAGGACAATCGCCGAGGTGATACAGCTCTGCCAAAACTATGATGACCTGCGTAGGCAGCCCACTTTTACACGTTGCGCTGCTCAAGACATGTAGTGTCAATTTGTTCTGTATAAACCAGTTGCTTACGTGTGTCAATTCAGACAATATGTTGGCTTGCAGTGTTGAGAGACTATCTCCTGTGAATACTATGGCTGTATCGTCCGCGTACATTAATGCTTTATGGTACACTGGCGTTTTGAGGAAATCAGCCCTTTCCCACTGTCATAGTGAAAATGCAGCCAATGCACCACTTGATTCATCCTTGTCTAATGTGGTGCATAAATCACTTCTTTGTTGAAATTTTTCTGTCACCCTTGTCCTTATACACTCAGTAGCTTCGTCCTCTTCTAGCCTAGCACCTTGGGCTGTAGTTATAAACCTCTGCTCTACGCTCGTCTCAATTCTTAGGGAGTTTAGATGGTTCCAAAATTTCGCAGCTGCCTTTCTATCTTTTTTATGCACTTCTGCCAGCCACTGAGCTCTCTTTCTTATAATATTTTTATTCATCACAAGGGATGCATCCCTTCTACAGCTCAGAAAGGTTTCCCATTTTCTTTCAACGTCATCTGTCGGTTCGCCCCGCTGCTTAGCATGTCTGTGTTCCCTAGAGGCCTCCTGACGTTTTTCTATGGCTCTCTTAACATCTTCATCCCACCAAGTTTTGGGTTTGGGTCTTCTTTTCCGGGTTGACTTGTCACGCGCCTTAGCAATCTCTAGCTCAAACAGTCTAATTAGATTCGTGTATGTCCACACTGTTTTATTATGCTCCGTGGTTACATTCTGAACTTGTTTAGTGGCTATTTCAATTTGCCTTTCTGGATAAAATTTTCCTGTAGTTGCCCATCTTGTCTTCTTCTCATTTTCACTGCTGTTCCAAAACTAAGCTTGATACGTTTGTGATCACTACCCAGACTTCTGGAGCCACCTTCATCTATGTGCATTCTCCTGAGCTTATCATACATCCTATGTGAAATCAGTGCAAAATCTATCGTCGACTGCAGCCTTCCTACCTCCCATGTGATTTGCCCTTCACACTTTTCGGTACTGTTGCAAATGATCAAATCCAGCCTTTCACATAAATCTATGATCATTTGGCCGGGCGGTTCGGTATAACCATCAATATCTATGTGTGCATTCATATCTCCTTTCACATAAATCTATGATCATTTGGCCGGGCGGTTCGGTATAACCATCAATATCTATGTGTGCTTTCATATCTCCTAGTATAAAGATCTCGCACTCTCTTGCTAACTCCTGAATGCCCTTTGATATACACTTTACGATTGCCTGGTTTTCTTCTCTGGTCTTTGCTCCCGTCCACAAGTACACGAAACCAAGGAGTGTCATTTGACCTGCCACTATTCCTTTTAGCCATAAATGTTCCTTGCACTCCTGCTTACGCTTTGCCAGTCTGTACTTTTAAGAATAAATAACCCAATACCACCCCTCTTTCTGCTGCCTTCTATTTTATTACATTATTCTCACGCGTAGTCCGGATTGTTCGGAGGTTGTTTCATGTCCCTGAGATGTGTGTCTAGAAAACCGTATACCATCGGCCCCTCTTCCCATAGCTGTTCTATCTCTTCCCACTTCAGCCTGTTCCTATTATCCTGCATGGTAATATACCATATGTCTGAATTGGCTCGGTGCTCGTGGCTACGTCTATTTATGCCCCGGACTCTACCTATCTTCGATACTGGTGCCGCTTTCAAATTGTATCTGTCTATACGACCTGTCAAAAATCTCCCCGTTTGTTTTCCTCGTTACTAGCTATCCTGAACCCCGAAGGGCCCGATTGCCCCCAAAAAAGCTACTTAGCGTCCAGTAAGTCACGAACTCACCTCACAATCTAGCCGCCCATCGAAGAGAAGTCTGTCTCGTTGAAAACCACCCCACCAATGCACCTCTGTTTATTTCCACCACCTCAAAGCCTTTCTCTCGACTCATCCGCCATATCTCTTGGTTTGCATTCACAACCGCTCTTTGCAGGTGGCTATCACGCACCGGTATCTACGGTATCGTGCATATCACTGTACCCGAGGAGAAGTCGCGCATGTCATCGGAGCCTTTCACCTGTGTGGTTGCTAGTCCTGCTGCATCTTCATTTAAGACATCATACAAACCACCTGGAGTTATCACGAGGTTTCGTCTATCAGCTGCAGTTTTTTTTAGTTTTGTGCTCGTTTGCCTCATGACTGCTTCCAGCTTGCATCCTGGGAACGCCCCTACTACAACCCTCTTGTCACCTCTTACCCTCTCTTTGATAATTTCTGTGCATCGATTTAACTTCGAGTCCCCAGCAATTATCACATGCTGTGACTTCAGCTGGAGCATCCTGCACCTTGGGACTACTTGCATCTCTGACGCCGGCTGCTTTGTCCCCTCCCCTCCCAGCCCAACCACTTCCTCGCTGAAGCGGGACCTTGCGACAACTGAACCGGCTGAACCTGTTTTTTCCAAACTTGCTTGCTCTTTCTTCTACACTGTTCTGGTAGCCGGTTCCCTACTGTTCTCTCCGTAGGCCACTCTTTTGTTTAGCATCGCTTGTGCTTCCTCGGCGGACTTCAGCCTTTCTCCATCGCCCTCGTTTTCTCTTGCTCTGTCGCCAATGCAGTCCGAGCTCGGCGATTCTCATCAGCAGTTCACTTTGGCAACCATCATTTTCTCCATTTTTTCTTTGACCTAACATTGCCTACAATTCGCGTCAGCCTCTACTCCATCCGCTTTCAACTTGGGTCCACTTTCAAACCAACTCCACATCCTGAACACTTTACAGTTTTGTTGACTATGTCTTTCTGGCACCAATTGTTCCTATAGCCGATAAATACTAAACTCAAGCCCTGCACTACGAATAAAACAAAGTCTAAGCTCTACTACGAAAATCATTAACCTTATACGAAAACTACGTTATTCAGCAAACAGTGCCCCTACCGTAAGCCAATGGCGCACTCTGGATAATCGGCCGATAGGTTTTTCGCGTGGCATGCCAGGCCACGCAGAACGTCACTGCCGTCCATACAGCTTCCCTTCTCATGACGTTACAGGGGCCTCACTTTACATGCCCACCATGCCCACTCAGCCGCGATATCCTGTTCATGCTGATCAACATCGAGACGTACGTTCTCGTCGCCGACCAACCGGCTCAAGTCATTCACCTTCTCCTCCTCGTCGATCTATTTCTCCAATGTTACGTCGCAACAGGCCACCGCGAAGGGAAAACTGACGGCCGCTGTTCCGAAGGCAAGAACTGCGTTGGCAGCGAAAATTTCAAGAGCTAACTGTTGTCCCCTGAACGAAATTGAACTCTATATTGATGGCATTAAGGTGCACGGGCCTGTTGACACTGAAGCTGCCTATCTGTAATTAGCGAGAAACTACCGAAACGGGAAGAAATTTACCACTCAACTTACCGACCTATTTTTGCTGAAAGTTACGTCCCATCTTATTCAGCCTAAAACTTTGTGCACTGCACGAGTCCTCATTCAAGGTGCGATGTACGTCGTCGCATTGGTAGTTTTTTTTCCGTTCTTCGCATGACGTTACCCTTGGGTTGGACTTTCTTTCGTACAATCCTGCTTTTGTCGACTGTGCTCGTTCCGTTCCGAACTCGCGTTATCTGTGCAGTGCTATGACCCCGACGATGGCACTTCGTGTAGAGTATTTGTTCCTTCTGACGTTGACATTGCGCCTTTCTTAGCTGTTGTTGTCTCGGTGTCGTATGCCTCCCCTCCGAAATCGCCTGTGTTGTTTATGCCATCGGTCACATCTGCGTGCCGTTGAAATTTCATGCTTCCGTTTGCCGTCGTAATTTTTGCAACGTTCACGCTGCCATTTACGTGTGCAATCCCTCGGACAGCCCGTCATCCCTATTACGTGGAGAATGCCTGGGAAGCTACGAACCTTATGAGTGCATTCTTCCGGCTACTATACCCGATTCTACGGTTTAAGCTCCAATTTGTGCTGTCACTCCTGCCAACGTGCCTTGTAATGCTCTGGACGTATTCTCAGATGCCTTCGACCATGAGTACGCACTAACTTAGCGCCAAAAGATTATAAATCTTCTTCTTTTCCGTATTCGCTTTTCATTGGATCGTGACTTGTCAGGCTTAGGCCGAACCTCTGCGGTGTTCACCGTATTGACACCGGTCAACAAGCCCCGCTAAGACAGCGTCCGTACCGTGTGTCATCTGCGGAACGCGGTGTCATCGACGAACAATTGAACGACATGTTGAAACGTGGCATAATTGAGCACTCCAACGGTTCCTGGGTTTCACTGGTTGTTCTCGTCAAGAAAAAAGACGGATTCATCTGGTTCTTGCATTCACTACCGGCCGACTCAACAAGATAACGTGCAAAGACGCATACCTCTGCCGTGCATCGATGATAATTTGGACTGCTTACAAAGAGCAGAGTTCTTTTCTTCGTTAGATTCACGCCACCGCTACTGGCAGGTGCTCATGGCAGAGGGTGACCGCCCGAAGACAGCCTTTGTAACAGCGAATGGACTATATGAATTCACCGTTATGCCCTTTGGCCGCTGCAATGCGCCTGCGACTTTTGAACGGATGATGGATACCATCTTGCGAGGTCTGAATTGTAAAACGTGCGTCTGTTATTTGGACGACATGTGGTATTTTCACTCGACTTTGCGGACCCCACTCAGCCGCCTCGAGCAAGTTCTTACGTGCCTTTCCATGGCGAGACTTAAACTTGACCTGATTAAAATGCCACTGTCGGCGCTCGCAAGCTTGTAATCCTCACCCATGTGGTTTCTAAAGACGGCATTCTCCCGGACGTTACAAAACCTAATGCAGTCACGGCGTTCCCAAAACCAACCACCATCAAAGAGCTTCAAGGCTTCATTGCCTATGATTGTACTTCCGGCGCTACGTCCACAATTTCGCCTACATTATCACCCCCCCTCGGCCAGTCTTCTTGCCGGAAGTTCTGATTTGTCAGCGTGGTTACAGGCGTGTGATGATGCATTTCAGGAACTCCGTCTGCTCCTCACTACGCCTCTCATACTCGTACATTTCGATTTGTCTGCTCCAACGGAACTTCATACGGATGATAGTGGGACGGGCAAGGGGGCCATACTGGCCCAACGCAAGGGATGTTTTTGACGAGTACGTGGTTTCCTATGCCAGCCGCACCCCAGTAAAGTCGAGAAAAATTACTGTGTAAATATACCGGAGTGCCTCGCCATTATTTGGGCAATCGGAGTATTTCAGCCTTATTTATATGGACGTCCATTTGATATTGTAACAGACCCCCATTGCCGTTTTGTTGGTTATCTTCACTAGAACATCTAAATGGTCGGCTCGCGCGTTCGGCATTGCGGTTACAGGAGTTCGACATCCGTGTTATCTACCATTTTGTCCTGAAGCATTCTGATGCCGATGCCCTGTCACTTTCGCCATTGGCTTCAGAGCATGCTGGCTCGCCTGTCTCCACCAGTACTGCCTTGGCCACCAGCATTTCGGACATGCCTTCGAGCAACGCAAACATGCTTGGATTTTTGTTTCTTTTGGACTTTCTCTCAAACTGGACAACCGCTCCAGTTTCCAGGACGCTTCGCCGTCAAGCAGGACACCTCGCTTTTCGGGATAACCTACCTTACCACCGAAACTACTAGCTCGATCGGCCGTAAGTGGTTGCTCGTCACTCCCCGACATCTGCGCTTTGACATCTGCGCCACGTTCAACGATGATCCGCATGTGGCCGCGCTGCTATGTGAAAAATATACACTCACTTGCAGTTGCTGTGGCTACTGGCGTGGTATATACCGTTTTTTTTCGCCGCTACGTAAGCTCTTGCCTTACGTGCCAGTTGACGCAAAATGCCCGATCAAGATGCCACAGTTTCCTTGCAGCCGTTACCATACCCTCATGAGCTTTCGATTGTGTCGGAATCGACCTTTACGGTCCACTTTCCTATACTGCGAGTTGCAACCGCTGGGTCACTATCGACCACCTAACGCGGTACGCTGATACAGTTGCGTTACCTTCTGCTACCACCAAAGACATTGCATGTTTTATACTGCAAA
>WOVY01007574.1:0-29598 GCA_013436015.1 Rhipicephalus annulatus
GCAAAGTCTATAAACGCAATACAGCTACACCATATCGCTGGATAGTTAAGGTACCAGTAAGTCTGTTCAAATGATATGAAGGTCGATGGCTGAATAATTTCAAGATGACGCAAAAAAAACCACATGCCCTGTGCTAGTGTACAAGCATATTATTGCTGCTCTGCTAGAAGAACTGCCTCCTAGCACTCGTTTAAAAGGGTACACAAAGGAGGTCTACTTGCGAAAGTTTATTCGGAGAAATTTTTGTTTAGTCCGCCGCATTGGTGTAGCGGTTACGGTGCTCGACTGCTCATGCGAATGTCGCAGGTTCTGTCCGGCTGCTGCGGTCGCGTTTCGATAGAGCCGAAGTGCTAGAGTGCTGTGCACTGTTGCATGCGAGTGCACGGTATGAACACCAGGTGGTCGAAAATTCCGGAGCTCTTTACTACGGTGTGAAACGTAAAGCCGTAGATAATATTTCACTATTATTATTGTCTACTTTTAATGAGAAAAATGCTTTTGTTGAGAATTCGCGGGGTTTGTCGCGTCCTCTGGCGCCAGTATGTAAGTCCGCTTCACTGAGCCGAGCACTTGAGCCGACTCTTGGGGCCACGGAAAGATGCGGTGGCCGCGTGTGTGGTAAACGGTATGCTGCTTTGTGTTTTGCAAAGTCTGTTTACACGTATTTGTCGGTTTTGCGTTGTACCGCCGACAAGGTTTCAGATGGTTTGTTTGGAAATATACATATTAGCGCACAAGAAACACTGGGGATACACTTCTCCTTTTTATTTTAATCTGCTGATCACTCATACATGAAGCGGAAAGCTTATTTATTTATTTATTTATTTATTTATTTACTTATTTATTTATTTATGCGATACCCACAGCGCCACAAGGAATTACAGTGGAAGGGGGGATAAGCAAAACAATTCAAAGCATACAGATGGCAGCTCTAAAGGTTCATTAAGGAAACTTACAGGAGTAGATATACAAGAAAATGAATAGCTCAAAGAGAGTTATGGCTCGAAGGAGAGTGTTGCTTCGGTTTGTTATAATCGGCACTTTCGTAGAGGCGAACTTCGTTCCCGGGATCACGTTACCGATGGAGCACGCGAAATCCGCAGGTCGTCTTTCGGCCATAACCCTCGGAAGCACGTAAAAGAAGCATTGCGAATGGTGAGTACATTGTTTCCTCGCCCCTTTACATAGAGAACTTCCACAACCGGAAAGCGGAAGCAATAAATATTTGTCAAGGAAAAGTGTCAAGTAATCGCTGTTCCCGCATTACTGTATACCTTCATTTCACCTATAGTGATTTGTGAAACGGAGTGAAATTTCGCAAGAAAAACACAGAGATAATGGCACCGAAGAAGTAAGGCAAGCTACCTTCGCTGTAGAGGGGGGGGGGGGGGGTTCTTTGGTATAAAATAGAAAACGGTTTTTTTTTAAGTCTCCCTTTAGATTGATTGATTCGTGGGGTTTAACGTCCCAAAACCACCATTTGATTATGAGAGACGCCGTAGTGGAGGGCTTCCGGAAATTTTACCACCTGGGGTTTCTTAACATGCACCCAAATCTGAGTACACGGGCCTACAACATTTCCGCCTCCATCGGAAATGCAGCCGCCGCAGCCGGGATTTGAACCCGCGCCCTACGGGTCATCAGCCGAGTACCTTAGCCACTAGACCACCGTGGCGGAGCTCTCCCTTCAGAAGTGGCTTCAAAATAAGTGTCTTATGTTGAATTTTGATGGCAAACGGCGAGTGCTCGGCCGGATCACGAATGGAGCGCGTAAATCCGAACGGGATTTTTCTCACCAAATCTGCGATTGGAACGCGTGCACCTCGACGGGACATGGCCTCCGAGATAGTGGGCGAGCGGAGAGTTCTTACCGGCCGTCCCATTCTGACGGAGAGAGCGTGCTTTTCAGAGGTAGCCGTGGTCCGCTCTTCTCTCCGCACCACGGCGCTCCCACAGAGGATCGAAAAGGCTGCCGCACAGTTGGCGCAGCTTGCAGGTGGTGAGAGGAAGAATGCTGTTGCGCTTTTATATAGCCTTGCGCTAAATTGGAAATGTCGGGTCAAGGTGTACGACCGGAAAAACCAGTGTTGAGGCATTCATATCCTTAAATGGGCGCAAGTGACCCATGTTAGAGCACTTGTAATTGCGATGCCGCCTTAAGAGATCAGCACGTGGTGCGAACTTACAATACTTTGAATTTTGCAGGCTGTAAAGTATGGGGGGCACTGGCGTAGAATGAAAATAAAAATGACAGCCTCATTCGCAAGCGAAGTCACAAGATTGACGATTGATTGATATGTGGGGTTTAACGTCCCAAAACCACCATATGATTATGAGAGACGCCGTAGTGGAGGGCTCCAGAAATTTCGACCACCTGGGGTTCTTTAACGTGCACCCAAATCTGAGCACACGGGCCTACAACTATTCCACCTCCATCAGAAATGCAGCCGCCACAGCCGAGATTCGATCCCTCGACCTGCGGGTCAGCAGCAGAGTACCTTAGCCGCTAGACCACAACGGCGGGGCGTGAAGTCAGAAGAGTGCCGCGTTCTGCGCTCACGGATTACACTCGACTATATGTGTTACTTTTCTTTCCTTTCGTGGAACTAGCACTGCTTTTCATTGTAACGCCGTTTAAAGAATCATAGCAGATGTGTTGATGTAGCCACAGCTGCGCCGCGACGTGATTTTATTGCTTCTTAGAAGCGTTCTACGCTGCGTAGGCTGGTACGCCTGCCGTTCCGCCGTGCTCACCGCAACCGGGGCGTGTTCAGTGAGATTACTCAGCGAGGAGCAAAATGCTGCTCGGCGCTCGAGGGATAAATAATAATAATAAAAAAAAAACAATGAAACCGCATCGTGCTGGCTGCACGTCACAGCCGTGATTACGTTACGGTGCCTGCAGTAATTCTCAAAACGATTCAATGTAAATTTGGCACGCGGTTTCAAATTTACATTGAAATGGCATTACAATTTATGGCAATCTGTGATGTCACCTGGTGTCGTCATCGCATGACATCATCGCTTGGTCGAAAGTGGGCCGATTAGGGAGACAATGCCGAGCCAGGTGAGGCGCAAAACGTTTTTATGAGGGTGCAGGAAAAACAACCAAATTGACTGAAAAGAAACAATCGCTATCACCTTCATGATGCTTAAGGAATCCTGTGCCTTTTTCATTTCCTCGGTACAAGTACACCGAATAAAAAAGCTTTGTATTTAGCAGTCCGGCTGCCGCATTATGACCATAGCATTCGCGTGGACGGTACTATGACTCGTACCTCATGGAGTACATGAGTCGACCGTCGTGGAACAGCCGGACAACTTGTTTGGCACTGTGACCTTGTGGAGGTAGGAGCTCTTGCCGTTGAAGAAGTACGTGTCCGGTTTCCACACGAGCTCCAGGAACTGCCAACTGACCGAGAGCACCTTGATGTCGCCGTGGAAGCTGAGGGCGACGGTCGTACCACGTCTGCCGGAAGTAGCAGTCCATCGAGAACATCTGCGCGTGCGTTAGTTCCCGTTATTTTCTTTTTCTATGTGCATAGGGCGGGAGAAAATTACAGTTCTTACACGAATGATCTTAAGTGAACATGCGACCAAACAAACAAACAGACAGACAAAGAAATAAAGAGACAAACAAACAAACTGACAAACAAGCAAACAAGTAAGCAAATAAACAAAAAAACAGGCGAACAAACACATAAAAAATCAAACAAGCAAATAAACAAAGGCAGATAAACAATCTGCACCCGAAATTGAAATGGCTGCGCTCAAGAAACTTTGTTGGAGGCAATATCATAGTTTTGTTCACAGCTTGTGAGAAAGAAACATAGTAGAGAGAGAAGAAAGGCAGGGATGTAACCAATTTAGCCTAACCGGTACGCTACGCTACACGTGAGAGAGAAATGAGGGGATGCTGTTAAAAGAAAAGTAAAAGAAAAGTTCGAAGGTTGGAGAGGAGGAAAACGCACTCAATGTCACAGTGGTCGCAGTTCGGAAATCCTGTGCAGTCTACAGGCGGCTGTGCAAATCCGTTATCCTTGAAAATATTTACAACACCTTCATGGCTTTATTATCGATGGCACTTAGGGACAACATTCTAGGACAGCTGCCAGTGTCATCGGTCTCTGGTCGAGGCTGACGAGAGCAATTACCAGTGATAATATGTTGAGCATAGTAAGGAGAGTCACACAAGATATGCTGCGAAGTCTCCTCCATACCAAATACGTCTCAAAGAGCATTGTCGGCCATCTCTATACGTGGTCCCAAATAACCCACGAGTAAGGTATTTCCGGTATTGTGTGACTCGTAGTCACAGAGTCAATTCTAAGCAGTGCGATGACCTCGCCTCCAATTAAGGGCGGAATGTCAGATTACTGACTGAAAAATAAATGCCTTCTTCGACTTGAAACCTTCTTCCTCTTGGTGTCGTTTACAGCCTCATCACAGCAGAGTTTTTATGCTCCCAACATTTCCTGATTCAGTGATAGAACAACTTCGAGAAGCAAATAGTGTCAACTTAGAGTGTATGGCAGCTGCAATAACGCCGTGTGAAATCGCCCGTTTCTTAAGCGGGTTATTGCAAAAAAAAAAAGAAACGAAAGAAATTGCATTGAGAGGGGGGTTGCTGAAGGTAGGAAATAGTCAAGGCGAAAGTATTTTAGATATATATACAAAAATTGAAAAAAAATCAGCCAAGGAAGGAAAATAGAGGGAAAGGAAAGGCAGGGAAGTTAACCAGCCTATAGGCAGCCGGTTTGCTACCCTGCGCATGGGAGAGGGATGGGGGAGATGCAATATAGAGAGCAGAAAGGGAAGAGAGAAACAGCATATTCGGTAGCACACGCGCGCACACTCAGTCATTGTCCAGTCTACCAACATAAATGGGCACCGAGAAAACTATCAGCATAAAATTAGGCGTTCGAAGCTAAACCAAGCTTCATGGCTATATTTCCCATAGGTTTTAGCTCTGGTAATCATGAACCGCCAACTGCCTAGATGCACACTCTATCACGTGTCTGTTGCTAAGATGACGTATTCTATAATTCTTACATCCAGACTTACCGGGTACTATTTGGTGCCTACTGAAGGTCACTTTAAGCTTGTTGAACAGATATTTCTTGAAGTATGTTCAAGTTTCTTGATAAGGAAGTCTGTGCAGAGGAAAATATTTATGATAGCTCATGCCGCGTGATCGTCAGCTTTGAGAGAAGCAATTCTGTATGTTTTATTACGACTACTTTGCGATATATTTGCGGTTGCAGCACAGTTGTCAGAAAACATCATCTTCAACACGTGCTAATCGTCTGATAACAAAAGTTGAGGTTCATAATGCATACATATCAGAAAGTACTTTGAGAAACTCCACGAACGCGAAGGTAAAATTGCTCCACAATGCTAAGTAAGTCTTGTAAAAAAAACAAGCAAAAAAACCTTGCCAACTAACAAGGTAGATTTGACGGTAAAGCTATTTCTTATCTACCCATAAAAGCAAAACTGAAAGCTAACTGTTTTTTCCCTTTCTGATACATCCTTAACCTTGCAGTATGATGATTTTCCTTGTATTAAACTGGCTTTCAAGCCGAGGTATTTTCATAATATCAACAGTGTTTCCTTCACAGAAGCAATGTTAACAACACTCTGACATGCCTTGCGAGAAAAAGGGAGGAATAGAGGAAAAAAGTAAAAGGCAAGGAGGTCAAACAGACGATTGTCACTTAGCTACCCTACACAGAGGGGAAAGAAATGAAGAATAAAAACAGGAAAAGAGAAAGAAAGTGACGACACGACCCCGTGTCGTCACTTTTTTTTTCATACTTCGTCCTCGTCTATTTGGCACTGTGAAGCAGTGAAAGGAAAAAGAGGGCACCAAGACCGGATCTGCATTTGGGTATGCAAATATATTACCTAATTAATCCAACCCTCCCTTTCAAGAAGTGAATTCATTTAAAAAGCAAGGCACTGTTCAATTCATGACCTATCCCCTAGGTAGGTTGCGCCAAGGTGTTGAGGTACCAACCAACCAACGAAATCAATACCAAATTTTCTTAGTCAGGTCTGTAGAAGACAGTAATTGAGATTCAGGTCTGTTTTCTTGGCATGGTGCGGGACATCGCGTAGAAAAAGAACTTATTTTTCAGAACATCAGTGGTTATAGCTCTCGGGAAAACGCAGAGATAGATGTATAAAGCGATATAAAGTTCGTAATAGATTCACAAAAGCAAAGGAGATAGAGAGTGAGATGATATTACAGACGACGAAAATATACCATCTCGTTCTCCGACACCGGCCCAAAGCTCCTGATGAGAATGTCCGTGAAGATCTCCGTTGGGGGACCTGAAATTGTGGACAAAATTAGACACCGTCGTGAAGGCACCATGCTTCACTTTTCTAGAACGGAAACATTTCTAACGTAAGCCACACTGAAAGAGGATTGTGCAAACCGAAAGGATTTTCAAGAAACCACAACGGTGACCTCGAAGGAAAGTAAACAGTCCCGTGAGAGGAGTTTTGCCTCCTTCGTCTGCAATAGACTGGAGGTTTCGTTCAAAACAATCTGGCTCCACGTGTACGGTGAGCGCATCCATCAATGATATTTAAGAAAGAAGGACTTTGCAACGTTGACAGTTTTGAATTAATATAAGTAAACTGGAAAGATTTGTTTCATAAATTCATTGGCACGCGATGTAGTGTATACAGTCAACTTGGAAACGTTAAAACACCAGTCGCAAAGGCCCGAAATATACTGCGTGAATGTGTAAACTTGATTTCAAGGTGACCTTAATTGTATTAATGATTACCTTTGTAGATAGATTCTAAGCGAAAGACAGTAACTTGAGAAGCTTGCAGCTTTTTCAGTCCCTCACGTCCCTTTCTTTCGGATTAAGGTTATCTCAGCATTTTTTTCATGATTCTGGTACGCTCACCGTCAAGAGTAATTTCGTATACACGGTGTCTAGTATTCCAGCACAATCTGTCTACCATATTTCAAGTCACC
This sequence comes from Rhipicephalus annulatus, assembly GCA_013436015.1. NCBI lineage: Eukaryota > Metazoa > Arthropoda > Arachnida > Ixodida > Ixodidae > Rhipicephalus > Rhipicephalus annulatus. Next base: position 6,998 of record WOVY01007574.1, read on the forward strand.
TGCTCTAACATGATAAGCAGGCGCAGCATTGCCTCTTTGAATTCCTTCCAAGGCTTTCCTTACTTCCTCTGTCGTTATTGGTGGGATGTGCGGTTTCTCAGAGCTGCTGCTACGTTCATTATACCTCTGGTTAAGCTGGCTGTACTGTACATATCTTCGTCGAGCTCCTCAGCTGTTTCATTTATCTTATCAATATCGGTAGTGACAATGCCTGACTGGTCTTTGAGTGCTTACTTGTGCCGCTTTGAGGCTTCGTTCGTTCTTTAGAGCAACGCTGACTCACAAAGCGGCAAGCGCTGCCTCCAGGATTCGGTGACCTAATGCTCAGCAGTGTCGTGTTATGGCCAATGAGCTACCGTGACAGAAAATTTCTGAAGCTAATGGACCACGCCAACCTAGCTCATCCACACGACCCAGTAGCACGAAGCCCGTTTCCGCTCCTTCCTCGTGTTTGCAAACTCTTCATCTATCCCCTTACATTCCGCAAAAAAACAGAAAACTTGGTCCTAGGCCCGGGCGGCAAAATCTACTCTCGTGCATCATATTAAAAATAGGAGAGACGTCCCCGCGTGTGTGATACCCACGCCCAAATAAATCACGAGCGCGACCTCGCCCACAAGTGCGCAGGCGCTGTGGTTGGGCTCTCGGCCAACGGGATTACCCCCGAAAGTCTGCCATGGCGATTTAGACTGTGATTCACCTCTCTACGAGGAGAACGTAGGAAGTCAGTCCTTCCTTTTCTCCACGCTTTGCCTCCTCTCCGAGTTCATTTAAACGTTCAAGAAAATGAAATCCGGGGCACTGAAGTTGACGCCACGAACCACGGCTGTCTGAGCTATCCACTTCCTTTCCTCTGTTCACAGTCAGATTGATATCTTGATTGATCGACGCACACACACACACACACACACACACACACACACACACACACACACACACACACACACACACACACACACACACACACACACACACACACACACACACACACACACACACACACACACACACACACACACACACACACACACACACACACACACACACACACACACACACACACATGAAAACGGTTTTACATTATACTTCCACGAATACTTATATGACAACTATTAGGTAAGACATCGCTGTTCCGGGCGAAAATAACCTGTCGAGAAGGGTATTGATGAGTTGATCTCTACAAAAACGTATCTACTTGTTGAGGCATCTGAAGAAAACCTCTAACACAAAGGCACTCGTCGACCAACAAACTATTCATATTAAAATGGTATCTGTAGTCATTTTTTCGGGGCATATTCTCCTTTCCAGCAATTTTCTAAATCCTCCTTGAATTGCCTAAGATGACTGGAAAGCTAAACAAATTTACGTTTCTATATACATTTTATGTCACTCAATTTACATTACATGTGGTGACGTTCGGGTAACGTACGGTCGCTCACCTATGCTATACCCAGAGCTTCGTCCACTCGCAATGATTCACTTTGTGAAGATGCACGGATTTTTTCAGTCCCCATAGTGTGCCGCGTTGTGATATCTAAATCCACATGATTACTGACATACATACATACATACATACATACATACATACATACATACATACATACATACATACATACATACATACATACATACATACATACATACATACATACATACATACATACATACATACATACATACATACATACATACAGAAAAGACGAATGGGGCTGAGGTTGGTATACGTCGAGTTAATATCTCGAACGTGCTGAACGTCCAGTGAAATCTAAAATTAGCCGCAGTTACCAACAACAGGAAAGTTGCCTACACTGTTCTCGGTGCTGTTTGAGGTTACGCAGGTTCCTCTTGCGTAGCTTTGTTCCCTTTGTCGCTATACAAGCTGGAGGAGAGATGTTCTAAAGCGCGGGAGGTGAACGCGGGTTGGCGGTTGCAAATTCGGTGCGTATGCGAGCAGCCTCTCGGCATTCTGCTTCCGCGTCTTACGAGGCGCACGCACCAGCAGTATTTCGACGAAGCTTGCAGCCGGGCGAGGTTTTCCTGAACACCGCAGGCTACGAGACCACGAGGAGGAATGATGGATGACATGCGAATGTGGACTCCCCTGACCTCAAACGGCGGCTGAGCGGGCTCGCCTGAGTTTTTCGCTGGAACCAGTGCCAGGGGCCTGCTGCAATGTGGACGTTTCCTTTTCAACAGGTTCCACCACACACTGCGACCACGCGGTGGGTTTCTTTTTCACTGATACGGAAGGTGTTGATATGCATCTGGACTGTTGTTCGCTGGAAGTAAACCGGGTCTTCTCCGAATGAATTAAAGGTTCTTCTTTGGAATTTGAGAGTGTATGAAAAAAAAAGGTTTTATTTGCAGTAGATACCCGGTCTGACAAAACGCGATTTTACGAATTTATTAGTTTGTTAAGAAATCGTCCGTCCATGGCTGATACCCATAGGGTTGACTGTTGTTATCAAATAGAATTAAGGTACCAGGCACTGAACTCGATGTTTTGTTTAGGAAACAAACGAGCTAAAACGCTGTGATTTCTTTCTCAGTCTTACCCAAACGGCTTGTAGTTGAGCTTGCACTATTATGTTATTGGATTAAAACATCTAGCCCACGACAACGGGTTTATGTGGCGAGGCCTCGCTGTTGGTAGCGCTTTTATATATAAAATGGTGCTGGGTGGTATTTATCGTCTCGTTGCCCCTGCAAATGTTCCAACATAATCTATCTATCTATCTATCTATCTATCTATCTATCTATCTATCTATCTATCTATCTATCTATCTATCTATCTATCTATCGATCGAGCTATCTATCGATCTAGCTAGCTATCTATCTAGCGAGCTATCTATCTATCTATCTATCTATCTATCTATCTATCTATCTATCTATCTAGCTATCTATCTATCTAGCTATCTATCTATCTATCTATCTATCTATCTATCTATCTATCTATCTATCTATCGATCTATCTATCTATCTATCTATCTATCTATCTATCTATCTATCTATCTATCTATCTATCTATCTATCTATCTATCTATCTATCTATCTATCTATCTATCTATCTATCTATCTATCTATCTATCTATCTATCTATCTTATCCGCCTACGTCTGGGTGCTCTCGTGATCGTCTCTTCACCTTCGTGTATCGATGAAATTTGGTATGGGAAGATAAGATAGTTTAACTAATGTAACTGTCCATCAACCGCATAACCACCATCTGTCACGCCAGGCCCTGAAGCTTCTTTCAAACAGACCCTATGCAGGCGTAATATCAGCGCAACGTCACTTGTGGTTGCAGTGTTGGCTCTGCTTTTATAGCAATTTGATACACCCCAATTGTCTTACTGTAATGCAGCAAGCTACATTCAAGCGTTGCGGCAAATTTTACATATAATATTCCCATAATCGTGCCGTAAAATGCACTTCATTTTGGTCATAGCGACGTCTGCGCTCTAGCATGAGTGCTGAGATTACCTTTTGAACTCCTCTGCAGTCGACGTTCCTGTTAAGACCACGTTGTGCACGCAACTGGTACTTTCACAAAAATACGTCTATTCACGTCATAACACTTGGCTGAAAGCCCCCAAGAAATGCAGCATAGACTAATACTTTCCGATTGCTTCGCTTGAAACGAAATCTCATAAGGCATGGGATATGCCGAATGTTTTCTTATTCATTTCAAGTTCGTACCTTGCAGTGTCTCTTTTTGTTCGCATTGCACCTTATACCAACTATAGTAGCATTTCAAGGCGCGTAGTTACGTTAAGCTTCAATGTTGAGGATAAGGTTCATTGACAGATTTTCCTCTTCCATCATAGCAGTGCAGTCGGCAATGCTGCCACCGACCGCTAATGTTGTCGCTTCACTGAAACAATTCTTTCCTTTAAATATATTGAAACGTGTATGTAATTGTCGCTCCGACACAAGCATTGAAATGGCACCCAAAAGGAGGAAGACGACAACGAGCTTGTTGTGGGTTGGACTCTCGAGCTTCCCCGTGGTCCTGCATGACTGTACGCTCTGTACAGCGTTAGCAAGACCCGATGTCTACGAATAGATCTTCCCCCTAACATCTTTTTGGTGGAAGGTGTGGGGTCTTCACATAACCCGGCTTTGTAACTCCGCAGTGGACGCCACCTTTTTCCAGCCGCAATGCCTGAAACTGGCACTCAGGCCTCGCAGTCCCCGCCGGCTCCATCACCTGTGATCACCCCCCGCCCCCTCATCTTCTCGATCCTGGCACGTTAACAGGTACGGACAGCACGGACGTCGAAGAATGGCTCGCATTCGTCGAAGAATGGCTCGCATTCGTCGCATTCGTCGGACGTCGAAGAATGGCTCGAACTACGCCACTGTCGACTCCATCATATCTGAATGCCGATAATTTCAACAGGCTAAACGCAGGTGAATAACGAACCACTTCACGAGACTTCCGCACACCGCTGCGACTTCGTCCTGCGAGGATTTTGCGACGCCCCGTCCACTTGCGCCTCCTGCCAATATCGCTAAGATTGTGCGCCAGGAGCTGGAGGCCATGGAACCCGCTTCCTATCAGCCCCCTGCGCAAGGCAATGGCAACAATCTCGCTTATTCAAGCCGTCGTACGACAGGAGTTTGCCAGCCTGGACGTCCAGGTTCTTCAGCCTGGCAGACACTTGCCGCAGCTGTATGAGCGCTCCCGTCCTCAACGCTGACCACCACGCTGACCACCTCTTGTCGCTGCGGCGGCTTCGGCTCCTCGGTTTCCACCACGCTACTGAAATCCATCTGAGTGCCACACGCAAGACGACCGACCCATCTGCTCCTCTTGATGTCGGGTTGGGCACAGTTTCCGCCATTGACGCAACAGATGGTATTCTCGGCCAAGCTTTCCTAATGACCATCGTCAGGATCGTTGACACTATTCGCAACCCGCTTTCCCGAATGACCATCTTCAGGACAGTTCACCTCGCCGTTTATCTCCACTCTCCGAACCGAAATACGCTGACGTCGTCACCCATAGAAACTGGTCTAGCCACTTGCCGCCACTTCAGGGTCGCCTGTCGTGCTTTTCTCAACGCCGCCGCTCTCCGTAACCGGCTTATTCTGGTAATCCTCCGGGAAACTGACGAGTGCAGCTCCCGGAGGCGGCGCTGCGTTGACGACTCGGACCGAAAACCCACAACCAGATACAAATTCAAGACGCAATTTCCATCGAGCTTTTCTTCACGGCCCCACCGTAACTGCTCTAATTGACACTGGTGCCCAAATATCTGTTATGAGTCTGCGCTTTGATCTCGCCTGAAAAAGGTTGTTACACCTGCTATGTTCTCAAGTGTTCGAGTGACATCGGTGCTTGGCATGTGCACTCCACGCGTTACTGTTGCTGATCCCGACACTTCCGTTCACTTCGCATTCCTCGATCCTTGCCCACACGACCTCATCCTTAGAATTGACTTTTTAACCGCCCACTCCACCCTCATGATTGTTCTATCAGCATCTTACGGCTTGAGTTACCTTTGTGCACCATTTCAATCCTCGAAGACGCACTCACCTACGATCCGTGAAGTATCTACGGTAACCGCCCCAGGCTGCTATGTACGTTTCTATGTCGCCTTTTCCGTCCGTTTCTGATGGAGACTATCTGGTGGCTCGCCTCATTGATTTGAATCTTACGCACCACATCGCACTACCGCATACCATAGTGGCTGTTGCGAACAACATGACGCTATTTCCTGTTCTGAACTTCTCTACGTCGACCCAATTTCTTCTTCAAGGCATCACTTTAGCCGAACTTTCCACCCGGGATGAATGTTCAATTTCTTCTTTCACCCATGACACTAAGACCGTGGCGAAACCTGTCATCACTTCGCAATATAAGACGTTCCTCAACAAAATGACATCCGGTGACCTCTTACCTTCCCAAGTTGCAGCACTCCGGGATGTTTCATTTTCTTACATCTTGTTTCATCTTTGACGTCGAAGACCATCCCCTCGGCCGCACAAGCGCCGTATCTCACCGCATCGACACCGGCAACGCCAGTCCACTCCACAAACGCCCTTACCGCGTGTCTCATGCTGAGCGCCAAGTTAATCAAAGAGAGGTCGAGACAATTATCAGCAAAGACGTCATCAAGCATTCATCGAGTCCTTGGGCATCTCCCGTTGTCTTAGTTAAAAAGAAGGACAACTGGCGCTTTTGCGTCGGCTATTGCCACCTGATTTGATTTGATTTGATTGTTTGATATGTGGGGTTTAACGTCCCAAAACCACCATATGATTATGAGAGACGCCGTAGTGGAGGGCTCCAGAAATTTCGACCACCTGGGGTTCTTTAACGTGCAGTCAAATCTGAGCACACGGGCCTACAACATTTCCGCCTCCATCGAAAATGCAGCCACGGCAGCCAGGATTCGAACCCGCGACCTGCGGGTCAACAGCCGAGTACCTTAGCCACTAGACCACCGCGGCGGGGCGGCTATCGCCACCTGAGTCGGATCACCAAGAAGGACGTTTATCCTATGCCACGATTCGATGATGCGCTCAAGTGCTTCCATGGTGCCAAGTATTTCTCGTCCCTTGACCTTCGATCCGGATACCGGCAAATTTCGGTGGACGACCACGACCACTAAAAGGCATGACCAACTTAAGGTCATGCCTTTTGGGTTGTGCAATGCTCCGGCTACTTTTGAACGTATTATGGACTCTCCTCTCCGCAGTTTCAGATGGCGGACCTGCCTTTGCTATCTGGACGATGTAATCGTTTTCTCGTCTTCCTTTTAAATCAACTTTCCTCGACTCTCAGCGATTCTTGACGTTTTTTTTGTTGCGCTGGCCTCCAACTCTATTCGACGGAAAGCGCATTTAGACGCCAGCAGATTAAACTACTCGGCCACCTTGTTGACGCCATTGGTGTCCGACCCGACCCTGACAAGGTCCGTGCAGTCCGCGAATTCCCGGTTCCACGTTCCACACAAGAAATTCGCAGTTTTATTGAGCTCTGCTAATACTTCCACCGCTTTGTCATCAACTTCGCAGATATAGCTAGGCCCCTCACGGATCTCCTCAAAAAGAATGTGACCTTTGGTTGTGGTGAGGACCAAGCACCTTCCTTTGCGTCTCTTATTACCGCCCTCACATTACCACATGTGTTGGCTCCGTTTGATCAAGCCGCTCGAACAGAGCTTCGTACCGATGCAAGCGACCATGGCATGGGTGCTATACTCGCTCAGATACAGAATTGCATCAACCGTGTGACAGCCTACGCTAGCCGCCTTCTGTCACAATCGAAAAAAATTATTCCATCAATGAGCGGAAAAGTTTAGCCCTCGTCTGGGAAAACTCGCCAGATGGGCACTACGACTACAGGAGTACATGTTCTCAGTTGTGTACAAATCTGGAAAGCTGCAAAGCGATGCTGACTGTTTATCCCTACACCCCATTGATCTAACTCCAGCGATCCAGAATCCGATGCCTGCGTTTTAGCCATCATTGACTTTGTGCACGTGGCGGACGAACAGCGCCGAGATCCATCGCTGCTCTCCATCAGTGTCTGCCTTCAATCGCACTATACTGACCCTTCACTTGGCAGATTCCCGCTCCAAGACAGCATATTGTACTGCCGCAACTTACACCCCGACGGCGCGAAACGTTCACTCGCCGTACCACATCACCTGCGCAGGGATGTCCTGCAACAATTTTACGACGCCCCAACTTGAGGACATTTAGGCGTCTCTACAACCTACGACCATGTTTGACGACGGGTATTCTGGAAGCGTCTTTATCACTTCGTTCGCCGTTACGTTGCATCTTGTGATCTCTGCTAGCGCCGAAAGAAGCCTACGGCTCCTCCTGCCGGCCTCCTCCAGCCTATTGAAGTTCCAGTCGAGCCATTATATCGAGTGGGGTTGGACTTGCTAGGTCCCTTTCCCACTTCTACAACTGGAAATAAATGGATTGCAGTGGCCACAGATTATGCCACTCGGTATGCGATCACTCGTGCGCTACCAACCAGCTGCACGACTGTCGTTGCCGACTTACTGCTCTACGACATCATTATCAGCATGGTGCTCCGTCCCACCTGCTCACTGACTATGGTCGCTACCATCTCGTGTGGTTGATGATCTACTTCAATCTTGTGCTACCCGTCACAACTTCACCGCATCTTACCACCCTCAGACTAGCGGCCTTATGGAGCGCCTCAACGGCACATTGACAGACATGGCTTCTATGTATGTATCTAGCCACCACACTGAGTGGGACATACCTCTGCCGTTCGTCACTTTCGCCTACAATTCGTCACGTCATGGAGCAGCTCGCTACTCACCATTTTATTTACTTTTCGGACGTAATCTCTTACTGCCCTTCGACAATCTGCTGTCATTTGACCAACCATCCTCCACTTCGTACGCTCATGATGCCATCACCCGGGCCCTCATGGCTCGCTCGGTAGCCCACGCTCGGTTATCTTCGTCGCAGACAGCACAATAGTTTCTTTACGACCGTCGACATAGAGATGCTGTTTTTTCTGCAGACTCTCTTGTTCTCCTGTGGCTCCCATCTCGACGTGTTGGACTCTTCGAGAAACTGCTATCTCGATACGTCGGGCCCTACCATGTCCTTCGTCAGGTCACACCTGTGACCTATGAAATTTCCGCGACCGCAAACTGATGGGCTGCTACACCCAGAACGGAAGTGGTCTTGTCGTCTTAAGCCCTACAACGCCGACTCGCTCATTTAACAGGCACCGAGACGGTGCATTACCGGCCGGGGTGATGATGCCTGTATGAAACTGTCGCTCCGGAACAAGCACTAAAATGGCACCCAAAAGGAGGAAGACGACAACGTGCTAGTTGTGGGTTGGACTCTCGAGCTTCCCTGTTGGCCTACATGACTGGGCGCTCTGTACAGCGTTAGAAAGACCGGCGGTTGACGAATAAATCTTCCTCGTAACAATATGAATATTTTAGACATTACATCGCACTCTAAATCTGCTATATAAAGCATTATGTTAGCGTGCCTAAACATACATTACACTGAACGCACAGGAGACAGTCGCCGAGGTTATATTTTAACGAGGAAGCTAGAACATGACTTCCACGTCTCTTTTAGGCAGCTCTATATACACCTTGCAAGCTCAGAATAAAAGATTATCAGCTTTGTAATATTTGGCATACGTTACAGAGCAGGGGTATCGAACACACGGCCCACAGTTCTCTCGCTAACGGCTTGGCCCTCACGTAACTTTCTTCGTCCATTTTTTAAAAATGTTCTCATTGAGCATCTTCACGAGCTATGCAAAGATGAATAGCTTAGGCCATTTTTTCGTGAGGCACTTCAAGCGGTCACCATTGGGGGGGGGAACATAACTACAGAACAAAAGCTATATTTGAAAACCGGTCCTACTTGATTCTGCGGATCACTGGAGATATGCTTCTCGGAACCAGATCTGAAGACGACTTCAGAAATTAGCCATATATGAAATATAGAATGGCTGAAACCCTATTTGCGGCAACTGTGGTAGCGAGGATACGTTAGAGCACATCTTTTATGACTGTCCTCGCTTATATAGAGAGAGAGAGAGGAGAGAGAGATAAATAGAGAGGAAAGGCAGGGAGGTTAACCAAGCTTGGCTCGGTTGGCTACCCTACACTAGGGGTGGGGGAAAAGGAGAATAATAGAACGGAAAGAGATAGAAAAGAAGAGGAGTAAGAAAGAGAAGCATGAATAGTCAGCTCGAGACTACACAGCGCGGTCTCGCACAGTTCTTTCACAAGCGGTCGTGAAGTCTGGTGGTCCTTAAAAAGTACAAGAGGGCTTTCGTGGCTTTGCGCGTATGGGAAGCCGTCGACCAAGGTCCCAGGATCTTCTCTTCTGTAAGCGGCCGTGAATCCAGCTGACAGAGCTTGGCTTCCATAATACGTCGTTCGGTCTGGTATGCTGGGCAATGACATAGAATCTGCTCAACCGTTTCCTCGCAGGCGCAGATGTTGCATGCCGAAGTGCTCGCTATTCCAAGGAGACGAGAGTACGAATTCGTAAATGCCACGTCCAACCTCATGCGACACAGTAAAGTTTCAGCGCATCGTGGGAGCCCGGATGGCAAACGAAGTTGCAAGTTTGGGTTGATCTAATACAGGTGCGGGTTGGAGAAACCCTGCGTATTCCATTGTAGGAGAGATATACGGCGAGCAAATGATTGTAGTAGCCTTGCAGCGTCCGTTCTCAAGAGTGGTATGGGCGTGCGCTGGTTTTGGTCATGAGCCGATCGAGCAGCTTCATCCGCGCGGTCATTGCCGACAATTCCGCAATGACTCGGCAACCCCTGAAATACAATATCATGACTTTCCGTGAGCGCTTCGTGGTAGTCGTGCCTTATCTGATATACTGATTGTTCATGTACCCCGTGCTGCATAACAAACCATAGTGACTGTAAGGCTGACCTGGAGTCGCAAAAAAATGGCCCATTGGTTAGGTTGCTGCCGAAGAATGTACTTTACTGCACCTTGAAGTGCTGCGAGCTCTGCTGCTGTCGACGTCGTTGTGTGAGAAAACTTGTACTGAAGCAACACATTTTCAGATGGAACAACCACTGCTCCTGTGGAGCTGTTGGAATTAGTGGAGCCATCGGTGTAAACATGTATGCGGTCGAAGTACCTTTCGTCCAACAGACGCAAAGTCAATTGCTTCAGGGCTATAGCGTTGACATGCGTGCCTTCTTAGAGACTCCAGGAACTGATAAGCGCACATCAGGTTGACGAAGACTCCATGGCGCAGTTGCTAGATGCATCGCAAGTTTGAAGCCAGGCGGTTGTAGGTCCTGATGTTTTGTCACGATACCGCAGTACGAAGAATGGGGCCTCCGAGCTGTCAAACACGCTAAATAATGTGACGGTAACCGTAATAAATGCCGAATGTGCGCTCTCAGCGTCTCGACAATGATATGCGTTGTGACCGGTTGTTGTTGTGCAATAACAATAGTTGACACTGTCGATAAGCATCTTGGAAGGCCAAGGCATGTCCGAAGTGCTTGGGCTTGTACGCTTTTCAGTGCAGTACGCTTATACAGAGAACACATCTAGCATCTGTAGCTGGCCTATAACAGAGACCGATGACGGCACAAACAATTCTGGAGTATTGACCTGAGATGACATCACAGGTGAAGACGGTGAAATTGGTGCAAAACTTCCTAAAGGCAAGAGACTTGCACCAGCGATTTTTAACTTACGGTGCCATAGTGAGCGGTAAGTGCAACCTTATGTGCGTGCTTTCACTTCTCTTTATCTTTCTGCAGCTTGAAAACTCCCCCACTTCCTTCCTTTACGAGGGGTAACATACCAATCCTTTTAGACTGGTTATTATCCCTGCATTTCCTTTCTTTCCTGTTCCTCCGTTCCTTAATTATTTCTAACGACAATGTTAGTTGACATTCTGTTCCAGCGTCCCCGCTCCCCCTCTTGTCACACAATGCAAGCGAGTACTTTAAGGAACAAGTCACGATGTACAATGTTAATGAACAATGTACCTGTGGGAAAGCCTGAAAGGAGGTGAGGGACGTGGTAGATGAGAACATGAAAAAAAAAGTTCTTGAGTGTTAGGACACGGAATGTCAACGAAGGACGTGAAGCGAGGGCGAGGATTGTGATCAAGCACGACGATTTGAAAGTTACCCGGAAGCTCTGAAGACATTCAAGCAATTGAAGTTTATTTTGTCGTTGTCAGATAGCGTGAGTGTGTGTGTGTGGGGGGGGGGGGTTACGGTGAAATAATGGTGGTAGAGATATCACTGGTAGGATCGCGAGTGAATAAAGGTAGCATTGTAAAGCTGATTCTTTTTGGCTTATCAGCTGACTCAACGAGAGAACGATGGTGCAGATAGCGACCGGCTGGGCTATACCGGTATCGGAGTGTTTCAAACGTACCGCGCGGGTGTGAGTCGACACGGAAACAAATTGGGAGGAGCCGGCTGTAGACAGGCAGGAAAGACAACAGAGACGGCTTAGAGTGTCGCCGAGCGTGCGGGACAAATTTAGCCTCTCCCTGTCTTTTTCGCCACGGCAATTTAGGTGCTTTGTGGGCCAAGGGGGCTTAAATAAAGGAACCACGCCTGGTTCGCTGCTATTTGTTGAGCCCACGCACAGGCGCTTAGAGAGATCTCACGGAGGCAGGTTTGTCGGCCGTCCAAGCGGGGCTGATAGGCAAATCAGCGAGTAGGTGATAAACTCGCGCACAAGGAAAGAATGGGGATTCGGTAATCGATCAACGTGTGGCTTCGTGTTTTACTCATCGACCAGTACACCGTGTCTTGAAAAATAACTGTTGGGGTTTCGAGGCCCGAAAATACCATACGATTGCGAGGGACGCCTTAGTCGAAGGCTAGGGAATATTTTTATCCCCCGATGTTCTTCAGATCATTGGAGTTAGTTAGTTGGAGCGTGCACCTATCCCAAAATTGGCAGCAGATCTAAGTAGAAGCGTTGGATGTATGTACAAACTATGTCCGTTATTACCACTTTGGCTAAAGAAAGCGTTATAATATACACTGATATATTCCAGGCTAAGTTATTGTGTCTTATGTTGGGGAACAACGACGGCTCAAAACTATAAAACATTACTTACACTACAAAAGAAGGTACTAAGACTATTCGAGGGATATTACGGTATGCCACAAGGTCTTAGCGCACGTCCGTTATTCCCTAAATATCTCATATTACAAGCAAACCAAATATATTATTATAAGTTATTATTGTATATCCAAAATAATAAACTATACCCCATGTACGATTCTTCTCGATGTGCTGAGTACTATCTCCGTACACATAGTATAAGAACACCGAAAACTAGAACAACCTATGGTCAACAACATATTGATTATCAAATACCGAGTCTCCTCAACAAACTGGGTGACGTACTTGACCTAAATAAGAAAACTTCCAAAAATAAGTTCAAGGAATTTCTCCTTTATAATTGTATTGAACACACTTAATACAGAAATTTGGATTATTTATTACTTTCTGTGTCCCAATTGCTTAGAGTACACTATTTGTGTCCTTTTGTTGATGTTTTTTTGTTCAATGTGCTCAGGAATGTATGTGTCTCCTGATGCTTTCCTTACCTCATCTATTGTATATATTGCGATGTTTTTTAAGTATTTCATTACTATCTACTGTCCTGTTCTTTCTTTATATTTGTGATGGTTACATGTGTGATCAGAATTTGCAAATTGTATCTGTATATACTGATCTTCTCTAATTGCGGCTAAGTTGTGTATGACATGTTATTTTTAGTTTTTATTTTATTTTGCCAGACTGTATTTCGGAGCAAGAGCCTCCGTCAGGCTATGTAGCCTTTTGCTTTTGCTTCGTTTTTTCTGTTGCACGTACAGAAATAAAATAAATCTCTCTCTCAAAAATTCAAGTACTCAAGCCTCTAGCTTTTTGCTTGCGCTGAAATGCTGCCACGGCCAGGATTCAATCCTGTGGGTCAGCAGTCACGCACCATAACCACTAGACGACCACGACGGGTATACCAGGAAAAACTAACTAACTAACTAACTAACTAACTAACTAACTAACTAACTGTTAGTTGGGAGGCGGCCACGCCGCTCCAGCAGTAAACGTGACAGTCGGACCATGCCAACAGAAAAGAACGGCCAGTTTTATTCACACTCGTGAATATATATAGGAAAGTAAGGGGGAGAGGGAAGGGGGATAAGATTGTGCACATGCGCACTTGAGAGCTTGGGTCGCGTCGTTCAATGGGTTACAGCATTTCTTCTCCCTTAGTAGCCAAAACGCACGACCGGTTTCTTGGCTCGTGTGGAGCGACGTAGTACGTATGGTTGCGATTCTGCGGTACTCTGAGAGGTAGCCGGCGCCGTTGTTTCTAGTCGTACCGGCCCTGGGGAAACCGGTGTAGATGGCCTCGTCATGTCGTCGGCTGCTGGCGTTTCATCTGGGCTCCGCTTGCGAACTTGATCCACGTGGCGGCGGACAAGGCCATCCACAGTCTTTACCTCCAGGAGGCGAGTGCCACGCGTAGCCTCCACTGTGCCTGGGAACCACTTGTCTCCGGCGCCGTAATTTCGCACGTACACGTAGTCTCCCGGTGCGAAATTCCAGCCTGGGTCACTCGCAGCTTTGGCAGGATAGACTCTGGAAGGAAAAGACATCTCCATTCTTGTGCGCAGACGGTATCCTAATAGCCTCTCCGAGGGAGAAGGACCCTCCTGGTGTGGTGCGTTCCGATAATTGCACAATACACGTGCCAGTGAGGTGAGGAGGCAAGTGCCGCCTATCTTCTTCAAGCCATCTTTGATAGTGCGCACGGCTCGCTCTGCTAGTCCATTACTCTGGGGGTGATAGGGAGGTTTTCGAATATGCGCAATGCCATTGCGCTCCATGAACTGTTCGAACTCTCGTGCCGTGAATGGCATCCCGTTGTCAGAAACCACCGTGCGCGGTATACCAAAACGGCTAAATATCGTTCTGAGGGCCTCGACTGTGCTATGCGAGTTGGCCTGCGACACGGGAAGCGCCTCAATCCACTTGGTGTGCGCGTCGACAACGATGAGTAACATTTTCCCTTTTACTGGTCCCGCATAGTCCACATGTAACCGCGACCACCTTTCGTGCGTCTCGGGCCAATTTACTGGTTCTTTTGCCTGAGCCATCGGCAACGCTTGCACACAGTTTTGGCATGTCGCCGCAACGCGCTCGATGTCTTGCTCTACGCCAGGCCACCAAAATAACGATCTGGCCTTCGCCTTCATGGTGGAAATTCCTTGGTGGGCTTCATGCAGTAGCCTTAGCAACTTCCCGCGTGCTGCTGTCGGCACTACAAAGCGATGGCCCCAGTAAAGAAGTTCTTCACTAACAGACAGCTCATGCCGCCTTTTGTAAAAATCGGCGATTTCTGTAGTTTCCGTGTCGAGGTTTTTTGGCCAACCTTCCCGGGTATACTTGCGTACCTGGAAAAGTACCTCATCCGCGACGGCGAGTGCCTGGAGTTCCTTCCATGGCAGGGCCGGCTGATCCCACTGGTCCAGGGTCAGAACTTGAGCTTCGTCCTCCTGGTCCACTTCTTCCTGCAACGGTTGGGGTAGACGGCTAAGAGCATCAGCATTGCACATGAGTTTACCCGGTCGATGTTGCAACCGATAACGGTAGGCACCAAGTATGATGGCCCAACGCTGAATGCGCGCAGCGGCCATAGCCGGCGTCTGACGATCCGCTCTTAGGAGACCCAACAGTGGTTGATGGTCGGTTAGAAGCGTGAACTGTCTGCCCAGCAGATAATCTCGGAATCGCGTGACGCCATAAACCAGAGCCAACGCCTCACGTTCAATCTGTGCATAATTCTTTTCTGCGGCAGTAAGCGTCCTGGATCGAAATCCAAGGGGCTGATACTGTCCTTCAATTCGGTGGAATAGTGCCGCTCCCACACCGTAGGGTGACGCGTCGCACTCCAGAAATAGCTCTCGTGCGGGATCGAAGTGAGTTAACACAGGCGCGGAACACAAAACGGCTTTTGCTTTTCGGAAGGCATCGTTTTCGCGCTCATCCCAAGACCATTTCGATTTCTTTTCCAGAAGAAGGTATAGGGGACTCAGGAGCGTGGACAGATTAGGCAAGAATTTATTGTAGAAAGTTAGCATGCCCAAAAAAAGACCGCAATTCTGTGACATTGTGAGGAGTCGGTGCCAGCTTAATTGCTTCGATGTTCTTGTCTGACGGGTGCAACCCTGCCGCGTCAATTCTGTGTCCTAGATACGTAACTGACTCCTCACCTATTCGGCACTTGTCCGCGCGGAGCTTCACGCCGTACTCCCTGAACCGCTGCAAGACTGCTTGCAGGTTCGCAGTTGGCTTATCGTTCGCATCTGCTATCAGGACGTCGTCTAAGTACGCTTGAACCCCTGGGAGGCCTTGCAGCACCTGCTCAATTGTTCGTTGAAAAAATCGCAGGGGCCGAGGCTATCCCAAACGGTAGCCTGTTATAACAAAAGAGGCCCTTGTGAGTGTTTATAACCGCTAACTTGCGCGAATCTTCGTCTAGAAGAATTTGGTTGTAGGCATCACGTAGATCCAAGATACTGAACTGCTGCCCTCCACGAAGCGTAGCGAAAATGTCGTCCACTACGGGTAGAGGATAACTTTCCATTTCACATACTGGGTTTAGAGTAACTTTGAAATCGCCACAGATGCGGACTGTTCCGTCACGTTTCAGCACTGGCACCACCGGGGTTGCCCATTCTGAATAGGAAACTGGCGTAATAATGCCTTCGGCCACGAGTCGATCTAACTCGGCGGACACTTTGTCTAGCAAAGAAAATGGAATTTTTCTTGCCTTACAGAACCTTGGGGTTGCTCCGTCCTTTATATGAAGCCGTGCTGGTGGTCCCTTGATGGCTCCCAGGCCCTCCGCAAAAAGGTCTGCGTACTGTTCCAGCACGGGTGCCGCTGTCCGACTCTCCAGCTTCCCGTCCGATGAGAGTGACGCGATGTGAAGAAGCGGTGCCCCTTGTGTCTCGAGCATCTGTAACAGGTCACGGCCGCAAAGGCTAGGACCTTCGCAGTCTAACACAACGAGATCGCAGTCAACTGTTGCAGACTTGTAGGAAGCTTGCATTTTGACAATGCCCCGCACTGGTATCTTCCCAAGATAGCATGACAGAGTTAATGCAGCTTTACAAAGCGGTGGCCACTTATGACGATTGGCTTCGTATATCGCTTTTGGCACTACGCAGACAGGTGAACCTGTGTCGATTATCATATTCAGTGGCACTCCGTTGCATGTAACCTGCTTGTGTAGGGGCGGAACCAGGCTTCCATTACCCTTCACTGACCATATTTGTAGTGCGTTACAATCGTTATCTTCACTTTCCGCTGAACACTCTGTTATCGCGAAGGTTCTGTTGGTGGTGGCTGTCCGGGAGCATACTCGCGCCAAGTGACCTTGTCGCCCACATTTGTAGCACCTGCGCCGTCGTAATGAGCATTCCCTGGCTTGATGTCCCTGTTTGCCACAGCAGCTGCAGTGCTGCGATAAGCTGCTCCGTTCGCTCCTGCTGATTTCGGGTTGCCTGCTACGCTGCACGTTGAACACCCCAACGGCGTCACCTTGCCCGGTCATCTGTTGCGACCCAAGCTCCGCGCTTTCGGCTGCTAGAGCTAGTGCTTCCGCTTCTGCCAGCGTCAAGTCCTTTTTGGCTAATAGTTGTTTCTGCAGGTTTTTCGAGCGCACTCCACAAACGATGCGGTCCCTCAGCATTCGCTCCAACATTGAAGAGAAGTTGCAGTTATGCGCTAGCTTGCGAATCTCGACGATAAACGCCTGCACGGACTCCCCTTCTTGTTGGTTTCGGTGAAAGAACTTGAAGCTTTCTGATATCTCGTTAGGGGACGGATCATAGTGCTCGTTCAAGGTTGAAACAACTTCTTCGTAACTCAGCGAGCTTGGTTTTCGCGGTGCGATTCTGCCGCAAAGGATTTCAACGGTCCTCGATCCTAACGCAGCCACCAACAAGGCCCTTTTCTTCGCGTCGTCCGTAACTTCGTTCGCTTCGAAGTAGGCGTCAATCTTAACGAGATACGCTTGCCACTTATCTGTCTCCTCTGCAAAATCCGGAGGCTTGAGGGCCATGGCAGCGGGCGGGCTGATGGGCGTCTTCGTCTTGGTCTCGCCGCTGGCGCCCGGCTTACACGTATCGGTGGGTATTCTCGTCGCCACTGTTAGTTGGGAGGCGGCCACGCCGCTCCAGCAGTAAACGTGACAGTCGGACCATGCCAACAGAAAAGAACGGCCAGTTTTATTCACACTCGTGAATATATATAGGAAAGTAAGGGGGAGAGGGAAGGGGGATAAGATTGTGCACATGCGCACTTGAGAGCTTGGGTCGCGTCGTTCAATGGGTTACAGCACTAACTAACTAACTAACTAACTAACTAACTAACTAACTAACTAACTAACTAACTAACTAACTAACTAACTAACTAACTAACTAACTAACTAACTAACTAACTAACTAACTAACTAACTAACTAACTAACTAACTAACTAACTAACTAATAAGCTAACTAATTAACTAACTATTTAACTATTTACCTAACTAACTAGCTATACAACTAACTAACTAACTAACTATACAAATAAATAACTATACAACTAACTAACTAACTAATTACTAACTTACTAACTGACTAAATAACTAAAAACTAGCTAATTAGTTTGATTCATAAGTGGGGTTTCACGTCCCAAAACCACCATATGATTATGAAAGACGCCGTAGTGGCGAACTCCGGAAATTTCGAGCACCTGGGGTTTTTTAACGTGGATCCAAATCTGAGCACATGGACCTACAGCATTTTCGCTTCCATTGAAAATGCATCTGCCGCAGCAGGGATTCGATCCCGCGGCCTCGGTTCAGCAGCCGAGTATCTTAGCCACTAGACCACCGCTGCAGGTCTAACTAACTAGTTCTAGTAATAGATAATGACACCAAAACAAAAAGCAGTTAAGGGATAAGCATATATATATTATATATATATATATATAATATATATATATATATATATATATATATATATATATATATATATATATATATATATATATATCTATATATATATATATATATATATATATATATACTGTAGAAAAAGAGGTCGACAAACGTGCGAAAAAGCACTAGTTTTACTAACGTTTCGGCAGGTGGGCCTGCCTTCGTCAGAGTTATATATATTATTATATATAATTATATATATAATATAGTATAGGTATTATATATATATATATATATATATATCTATATATCTATATATATATATATATATATATATATATATTGTAACGGCGGGCTAGCAACTCGACTGCATTGAAAAAGCTGGGCTGGTTCTGAATTCAGAAAAAAGTCGCTTTGGCGAACGTCAAACTCTGGTGCTAGGGCACTTGGTCGACAAGGATGGCGTCAGACGCGATCCTCGCAAGATAGAAGCAGTGAGATCTTTTAAACCACCACAATCTGCACGAGAACTTCGCTCATTTGTCAGCCTATGCACATATTTTCGTCGTTCTGTTCCACGATTTGCGGAGATCGTGTACCCGCTGACAAGCATCCTGGGAGAGGATGCAACCTTCAACTGGACACCAGAGTGTGACGCCGCATTCTCACAACTTAAGTTTGTACTAACGTCAGCTCCACGTTCCGTCACTTCGATCCATCTTGCCCGACTGAGGTCCACACGGACGCTAGTGGTATCGGCGTAGGAGCGGTGCTTGTACAGCGTCACAATGGCGCAGCGCATGTCGTGGCATATGCCAGCCGAGCCCTGAGCAAATCTGAACGCAATTACACAGTTACGGAACAGGAATGTCTGGCAGCTGTTTTCGCCGTACAAAAGTTTCGTTGTTATCTTTACGGGAGGCCATTTAAGATGATTACCGATCACCATTCGTTATGCTGGTTGGTTGGTTTGCGTGACCCCTCCGGCCGCCTCGCACGTTGGGCGCTGCGACTTCAGGAATACAAATTTACGGTGTCGTACAAGAGTGGCCGTCGTCACGCTGACACAGACTGCCTCTCCCGGATTCCTCTTGCGTCTACCGACTGCGATGCTGAGAATTTTGACGACTGCCTTGCCGCTGTTACAAGCACGTTCCCCAACGCGGCTGACTTCCAGAGAGAATAACGTAACGATCTCGATCGATTGATTTGTGGGGTTTAACGTCCCAAAACCAATGTAACGATCTCAACCTGGATCCTCTTTTTTGCTGCCGCACGTGCCTCCCAACACAGCGGTCGCTTTACGGTCCAAGACAAGTTGCTTTATAAAAGTAACTACTCCAGGCCTGGAGCACGTTTTCTTGTAGTTGTTCCCGAGAGCCTTCGCTCCGATGTTCTACGTGCTATGCATGACGATGCGACATCCGCTCATTACAGCTTCATACGAACGCTGAACCGCACGCAGGAACGCTTTTACTGGCCCAAGATGTACAAAACAACGAAACGTTACGTCGCTAGCTGCGAGACGTGCCAATGTCACAAGCGCCCGGCCACCGCTACACCAGGTCCCCTTCAGCCAATAACACCACCCAGCACGCCTTTTGAACAAGTAGGAATTGACATTATTGCTCCATTTCCGTTATCTAACAGTAAGAACCATTGAAAAATCGTCTGCGTAGATCATCTTACGCGGTATGCCGAAATCGCAGCAATTCCCTCTTCTACCGCTGCATCTGTGGCAGTCTTGTTGCTCCACTCCGTGGTCCTGCGCCATGGCCCATCACGTGTTATTATCAGCGACCGTGGCCGTCAGTTCACTGCTGATGCCATTGAAGAATTACTACGCATGTGCGCGACACAGTTCCGTCATTCCACTCCGTATCATCCGTAGACGAATGGCCTCGTCGAACGGACAAACAGAACGCTGACCAACATGCTTGCCATGTACGTTTCTTCCAATCACAAGAACTGGGATGAAGTGCTGCCTTTCATCACGTACGCCTACAACACGGTGAAACATGAAACAACAAACTTCAGCCCATTTTATCTATTGTACGCCTGGTTGCCACTAAGCCCTCTAGACACTTTCTTACCCTTCATTGTACACAATGACTACTCTGTATCGAACACCCTGTGTCTCGCGGAAGAAGCCCGTCGAATTGCTCGTCTTCGAACTCTGGCCTCTCAACGTCGCTCGAAGGAACGTTACGACGACCGTCACGAACCGGTATTATTCGATAAAGGTGACATGGTGTTGCTTTGGACACCGCAACGCAAGCGTGGATTGTGTCAAAAGCTTCTGTTTTGATATTCATGCCCATTTGTAGTTTTGGAGCGTCTCAGCCAGCTAACTTACGTAATAGCTCGTCTTTTGTCCAATGGTCGACGATCGAGCAGAACGCAGCTCACTCACATTGCTCGCCTGAAACCGTTCTACCCTCCGTGTGCATCATAACTCGCCCTACTGGCTTCGTCTGCTTGCGGGTGAATGTAACGGGCTAGCAAAAGGCAGAGAAGAGAAGGATAGGAAGACGAAGAGTCTTGCAAGATCGCAGTGCGCTGCCGCGAACGACCATCGCTCACCTCTTGAATATAAAGCCATTTCATCACAGCTCGCTGTAACAATATATATATATATATATATATATATATATATATATATATATATATATATATAACAGCGACCAAGACTATATATCAAGACTTCGCTTTCGTCTTCTGCCACCAACACAACACAGCGTGGCATTACACTCTCCCCAAAGAAAAAAAAAGAAGAAGCATCGCATGAATGCCGCGGCTCCGAAAAACAAAGAAAGGTAGTAAAAATGTCTGTGTCCATTAAAAAGAAAAAGAACGAGATAAAAAATAAAGAAGCAAGAAGGAAATGTACAATTGCCTTGAAGGCTATTGCCACATCACAAAGTTCTTGACTTGCAACCAACGCGAATAGTGAGGCTTCATCCTGGAGACGTGAACCGCACCCGAGGAGCGTGGTCTACGAGAACGGTGTGACGTGTCTTCTGGGACAACTTTGTAGTTCACTTTGCCGACGCGATGAAGAACTCGGTTAGTTACCCTTAATGACCAGTGGTTATCCTGTATATATATATATATATATATATATATATATATATATATATATATATATATATATATATATATATATATATATATATATATACGTGCGCACACATCTTCACGTTTGAACCATGCGCATACTCACGTAAAGTTTCTGATAAAGTTTATATTCTTATAGTGTAAAATGTGAAACAGCGCAAAATAGGCAAGACGAACAAGGAAACACCCAATACGAGCACTAACAACTGACCGTTTCATTGCTTAAATGCAATGTAAAGGAAAAAAAGTGTGGGGTAACACTTCTGGCTGATATCCTTACCCTTATTACTGAGAATGGCAAATGAATGGGCGGAATTTGACAGTGGTAGATAGTTAATTTTGTCGTGTGGTGCGGGGTACTTTCATTTATTTTTTTTGTTTTCGCCCCGCAATAAAATATATGTGGTTTTGTAGAAGCCGAATACATAAACCCATGATATATGAGGTAATCAGCCAATTAAACTACTCGTAGAGCTGCTCTTTTCGCCACATTTAATAGTGACGACACGTGAACGCACACTTAGTGTAGTACAGGAGGTTGTTAGCCGAGGGTGCGTTCATGACCGTTATGGCCATCAGTGCGACTGGCCAGAGGCCAAACCTCACTAAACTTCATAGGCCACTTGGTACTTAATCTAAGAAACAAGCGAGTGCGTAGCCAGACAACGCTCGTTCACTACTTCCAGGCATCAAGGCTGCTTAACAACAGCATCGCATAGTTTAGGCGAGGTTGTTCGTTCGAATCTTACTGGTCACAACCTCTTTTTCGTCGCTATCGCCCAGCGCTTCCGATCTCATAACGTCTCTAAAGAAAAACTGCGGCCTTTTATGCCACTTACAAAAGACAAAACTTGCAATGCAGGATTCGAAACTATATAGCTCAGAAGAACCGAATTATAACAACGACTCTAAAGAACAAAGTGTCAGGAGTGCTTTGAGCCCATGGTCAACGCTGCTTTGCAGTTTTACTTCCTCGCCACGTCGCTCTTTATTGCA